>PVHX01010726.1:0-49445 GCA_004024805.1 Geosciurus inauris | reverse complement strand
ATATTTCAGGCCCTGAGAATACTATGTTAAATAACAGGCTGCTATGATAAGAAGTTTCTGATATTTGTTAATAAGAAATCTGCATGTATTTGGAGGTAAATTTCAAAGCCATGGGTGTCAGGGATGATTTCAATGGCAAATAAAGAATAACCATGAAACAGGAGCTGATGCAATAAAAATATTTAATGATTTCATGTAACAAAAGCCCAGAGGAAAGTGGTTCTAGGGTGGGGTATATCAGGAGGAGCAAAGACCCAGGCTCTCTCTACCTTTCTGCTGTCTTTTTAAGTGGGCCAATGATGTCTCCTCTAATAATGGTAAACTGGTTGCCATAATTCCAAGAATTGTGTCCTCAACAAAACATGTTCCCAAGTACAAAAGAAGGGGATAAAGAGGAAGACACTTTCTCCTCCTGCTGTTCCATCCTGCATCAGAGAGGAAATTGTGGAGTTTACCTCAGATCTCACTGATCTTACCTCAGGTCACAAAACCACCCTGGAAAACAGGAATGACATTGCTTGATGGGCTCAGTCTGGCCAGGAGTCATCATTTGGTGGTGGGCACATTGTCGCACAGGCAGAACTGGGGTCCTGCTAAAAGAGAAGAGGCGAAATGGCTATTGAGCAAGTACCTGTGTCTACCACATAAACACTAGTCTTTATTTTAAATGTGCTAATGCATATGTAGGTAAATCTCCATTTAGAATAAGGTAAACTTTATGTTCAAATTTGAGATGTTTATCTCACCAACTGGACCCCACTACTTTTAGTCCTTATACATGTAGTTATGTAACTTGAATTTATCTATTTTTATGTAGAAGTGAAAAAGGCAGTCATTAAACTCTGTATTCATGGACACATTCCCATGTGGCAGCCTTTATCCATTCATTACAAATTATTTCCTGGGTATTTCCAATAACCCCGGCACGGTGACTTAAGTACTAAGACTGAGAAACTACTGTTCTCCTTGGGTAATTACAATACGGATAGTTGGGAGCTATTATGGGGCAAGAGCAAGGAACAAGGGTGTGCTTCTCAGGATAGGAAGGTGGCCTAGCCTTATCTTGTAGTCAGAGAGAGTTTCTGGAGGATGTGATGCCTAAAGACAGATCTGGAGGACAAATGGAGTTAACTAGGCTGAGGTCAGATGGTGAATTCAGATTCTATCTCAAGGACAACGGAGAGTGACATAATCAGGTTTGCATGGTAGAAATCAGGGTCACTGGAAGATTGCTTTATTGGCCTGACTGCTACTTGTGCCCCAGCCATGGCCTCATAGTTAGCTGAGTGCGCTTCCCTACCTCTTGACTTTGGGCCAGGCCATATGGCTTGACTTTGGTCATTGGCATGTGAGTAGAAGTGACCATGTGTCATTCTAAGCCTAGGCTTAAGCCTTGGGTGTTTCCATTCTTTTTTTTTTTTTTTTTTTTGCTCTTGTACCTCTGCCTTTATCATGAGAAGAATATGGCTCGGCCAATCTACTGGGTCTGGGAGGAAGATGGGAAAAAAATGGAATGGAGCCACCCCAGCTGCTACAGCCTAAAGCATAGCCAGCCCAGCTGCTTGCACAAACTCATAAGGGAGAAATAAATGTTTTTGTTTTTATGCCACTGAGATGTTGAGGTTTTGCAGTATGCAGCATTATTGTAGTCATAGCTAAGTGAGAGAGGGCCACACTAGAGAGTGATGTATTAGGCGACTATTGTAGTTGACAATTTCAAAAGATACCAAGAAAATAGAATTGTCAGGACATAGTAGCTTATAGAGAATGTTACTTAAGAATGTCTCTTCAGGTTTTTCCTTGGATAATTATTCATGGAGATGGGGCGATATGCTTAGGTATGTTGGATCTGAAGCCTGTGAGACATCCAAGTGGAGATGTCCAGTAGACATGGGTCTAGAAACAGGGAGAGAGGTCACAGCTGGGTCATCAAGGAACATATTGGTGGACAATAAAGCAGTGGATCTAGGTAGGGTCACACAGGAAGAGAGCATGGAACTAGAAAATGTGGAGGAGAGAACTTTGAAAATAGCAACATTCAAAGACAAAGGAAGAACCAACATGGAGAAAAGTCTATGAGCAGCATCAGACAGCAAATAGAGTACTCCATAAGAGGGCTGGCCAACTCTGCAGGAAGCTGGTGAGGAAAGAAGCAGAGAATTTATAAGGAACCACAAAACAACTTGGCTACTTTACAAAGAAAGGAAAAAAGAAAGAGATCTTAATCCAAGAAAGTTCAGACAATCCCACAGTGAATGAGTCAAAAGGAAAAAGGATTGAAGGAAAAGGAAGGAAGGAAGGAAGGAAGGAAGGAAGGAAGGAAGGAAGGAAGGAAGGAAGGAAGGAAGGATGGAAGGAAGGGAGGGAGGGAGGGAAAGAGAGAAAGAAAGACGGGCAGGCTGGCCTTAGCTTAGCTATAAGATCAGTTGCTGTGGTTTATTGAGATATCCAGAAAGCAAATAAAAGCAAGATCCAAGGGCATTTTGAGTCACTGTCCTGTCCTGATCTCTAGTGGGGCAGTGCCTTGGAGAAGAGTTTCCCTTTCTTGCAGTAGGTTACCATGTCATCCCGGCCACCCTACCTCAGGGTCCTCAGCCCTTTTTGGATCTATGAGAATCCACATCT
This sequence comes from Geosciurus inauris, assembly GCA_004024805.1. Taxonomy (NCBI): domain Eukaryota; kingdom Metazoa; phylum Chordata; class Mammalia; order Rodentia; family Sciuridae; genus Geosciurus; species Geosciurus inauris. The sequence goes on along the minus strand of PVHX01010726.1, from coordinate 46,820 downwards.
GTCAGGTGCCTGGGCTGGCCATGGTCCCTCTGACTCATTTCTGACTGATCCAAGGTGAACTTTCTGATTGCCCTAAAGGCCTCCATTTGATCCAGCCTAACTTCTGCCAATGGAAACCTGATAGTTCTGGCTTTCAATAGCACAGCAGCTCTTTGCCTTGTGTTCTGGAGTCTGAATTTTGTAGACCAGCTGTGGCTGAAGTACCAACCCCCCTTCCGTGTCTGGCAGGGACTGGCACTGGAGGAGAGGTTGGCATGTGAGCTGTTGAGAAGTGTAGGGTTTGCATAGGCACACACACATGGCCACTGAGCTCGGGCCAGGACTTGCCAGCTCCCAAAAATACTATGTTTATTACCTCAGCGACTGCTCAGAGGGAACACCAGACACTTGAAGTTTGTTTTCCTCTTCAATTGGAACTGACATTTCCCCATGATTGGATTACTTTGAAATCAAAAAATTGCAACTCAGATAGTTCATAAATTTATTCCTGTTCCACCCTGTAGGATTTATTATAAAGACTGATCAGCCAAAAAATATGAGCTTTCTGCTCTTTACTTCCTTTTTTATTGTGTTCACCTTTTAAGATAGAATGGTGTCATTAACAGGATGGGGACAGGAAGTGGGGGTATAGCTGAGCAGACACCAAGGTCCTGGCTTTCATGGACGGTATACCTATTCCATACACCCCCATAGGAAGTCTCTGGGAAAAGATATCAAGTGTCCTGGGGAAGAAAGGTATAGAGGCAACAGGTAAAGAAACACCAGAAACCACGCACTACATCAGAGGCAAACCCAGGGCAATTAGAGAGGATCCGCCATTCTCTCCTGTCCCTGTCCCCTGCAGTTACCTTTAGGGACAGTTACAGAAAGTTTCCTTAGTTAGAGAGAAGAGATTGTAAACTCAGAAGTTCAGGAGAGGCATTCTGGGACTTTTGGGGACCCAAAGTCCGTCCTTGTTTGTGTATATGAAAGAGAGAGAATGACACTTATTTGTTATGCAAACTTTTTTGTACTACTGGCAGACTCTGGGTAAGAAACTGGGGCCCTAGCAAGGCATTGTTGTTCCTGTCCTCCAGCAGCTGTCAGTCTGGTGGGGTCATTGAGAGCCAGGGTAGGGTACGCTGTAGAGGGCTTTCTGGAGGCCCCAGAGTCTGAGCTGACTTCTGCTTGGAAGACCCCTGTGATGTGAAATGATTGATTATCTTCTAACTTGTTAGATACAGAAAAGGAGGCAGGAATTCAGGGCAGAAGCCCATGCCAGGAATGACAGTTGTACATCTGACAGTTTAGCTGGGTGGTTAAAAATCTCCTGAGTTGATATCTTGGCCTTGTCATTAGCTAGCTCTGTGAACTTAACCTTTTTTGTTCATTTGTTTCAGTTTTTGTTGTTGTTGTTGCAAAGGGGAACACAAATGGCTTATCTCATAGAGATGCTGAGAAAACTGAATGAGAAAATCCATGCCACTCCAAAGATGGTGCTGGCACACCAAGAGTGCTTAGAAATGCCAGCTTTGATAATTGGGCAGGACTTGACTTTGTGTGTGGCTTTCAGAGGGGATGGGGAGGGTAAAGAATACCCAGGGCCTGTACCTTTGTTCCTGGGGCTCTGTCCACATGAGACAGATAGTTTATCCAATCATAATCAGACCAAAAGTCAGCAGGCAATTTACTTTAATTAAGAAATTATCCATCATCTGGTTGTTTAGGGTTATATATCAGGTGCAATTTCCAGTTCTTTCTTGTGAAATAAATGGCTAGCACCATCTACCTTTCAGAACTGAGAGAATGAAATCTTATATTGGTTAAATAACTTATCCCCAATCCCACATTGAGATTATTGAAGAGAAGGGGCCTTACCTCTGGCCTTCTGAATTATAAGGCTAGGCGTCCTAATAAATCACCTCCCTCCCTGTCATCCAGTGCTCAGCAAGATCCTTCTCTCGTTGAGCTAGTGATACAGGATGGAATGATTTTGTTGGAACAAGACATGCTCAGAAACAGAAATGTCCCCTCAGATATCTTCTAGGATATTTGATTTTAATATCAAGGTTAGTTCTATCTATAATGGGCAAACACTAAGGCATTGATTCTCTTAGGCTTCTCTGAGAGCAAAGAATGGAAGCAGAACAAGGTAGCTCTGAAGAGTCAGCAAAAGGGGATGGGGGTACCTGGCACCCCTTTTAATGGTGTGAGTGGGAGTGGGACTTTGTGTTGTAACTCGTCATCCAGAGGAAAAGTGTGGCTTATGGTTACAGAAAATCAGTAGCTGGAATTATTAGTAACAGCAAAAGAAGCTGTTTGCACAGCAAGTCATTTGTGAGAGTGTTTTATAATTGATAATAATTTCTATTACTTAAGTACTAATTAATTCATGTACTAAGAAATTATTGACTTTACTTATGATGTATGGCAGTGCTTCTAGCTTAAAAATCATTCCTTATTGTGTTCCTTAGGTAATTAAAACACACCATTTACTTGTTCTGTTTGTGGCTAGGCAAAAGACTTCAACCTCTGGGAAAGTGGTTTATACAAAAGGACCACATGCAAGCTCTGGTCCTCGTAGCCCGATGCTTTAATGTACCAATAGCATTTCCAGAACATCCCTTAGTAATTTGTCTAGACAGTCTCCCTATTGTTGAGTTCATTGGCTCATCTATAAAGCGAGGAGCTTGTGACATCTGTGCATGCAGCTGCCATTTTAAAGCAATGACCTGGCAGATTCTGGGTTTTCTGCAGAAAAGTTTCCTGGGTAAGTTCCTTTACCTCTCCAAGACTGTCGCCTCCTGTCTAGGCACATATTAGGAAGGACAGAGAGAATAGTGGCAGTTATCCTGAAGCATTCTCAGAGCTCTAAATATGAATGAGTTAATGGAATCAGTGACCATGTTTCCTTGCAGGTACATTGAAGTCCTGACTGCTGAAAACAGAAGAAAAAAAAAAAAGATTAATGGGCCAGAGTCTCTGGAGGATTCATGGCCAACAGACAAGAGCGGCTTGTTCCTGTTTAGTATCTCTGCATCTTCCTGAAGGCTGAGTTTTACTATTTGACTCCTTCCATCCTTTTTAACAACAGGCTGCACATAAAATAAAATCTATTGAATCTCAGATGAAGCCCTAGGCTGATGCTTTATGAGATATTCTGGAACATTTTTCCAAGTTTATTTACAAGAGGGGAGTCTTTATATTCCATTTATTGGTCATATTAATTGTTTTTGTTTTTGTCATAGGAAGACAAGACAAGGTTAGGGCTAAAAGCCCCTTGTAGGAAAAAATGAACTCCAGGATATAAATATATTGTATTGCTATTGCTGACTTAGGACTTTGCAGGTCAATTGGTTTCAGCAACCTTGAGAGTTCAAGATCATGGATTTGCATTTCATGTAATTCCATTAGTTTTGTTCTATTTCATGCTATCAAGCTGAAATAAATAAGCAATGTGGTACAATTACAAAAATAGACTTTAGAAAAACAGATGACCTAGATATAAGACTTCGATTTTCATAACTGATCTAAAGAATAAATTACAATTTTAATAAATGGAGTTGGAAAATTCAGTATTTGAGAGAAAAAAATTAACTTCCATATTTCTCCCACAGCATTTTACATAAATTTTCAAGTGGATGAAATGGATAAGTGAGCTTAAAATATCACAAGGAATCAGAGAAGGCCTTTTATCTAACATCTTTATGATAAAGAACTTTTTAAACACAAAAGCAATGGGGAAATATCAAATAAATTTGATTAATAAAAATTTAAAACATGAATATAAAAAATCAATGCTCAGATTCAAAGACAAGCTGAAAAAATGGTAATCAGTCAGGGGTTCTGGAACAATAGCAATGAGAGTAGCATAGTTTTAAAATCATCTGTGACTTATGAAAAAACAGCAATTACATAACAAAAAAATTAAAAATCCACAGACAACGTTTAAAGCAAGGTTAAGCAATAAAGAATCCCCATGAACCCCAAAATATAAGCAGATGAAAATCACCAATAACTTCAAGATCTGCAAGGGATCAGTGCATGTGCCAGAGGAAGCTGAAAGAGGGAGCAGGAAGCTGAACAATCTGAGGATCAGAAGCTCAGCAGGGCTGCAGGTGAAACTGGGAGGGATTTGCCCAATTGTGTTAGTCAGAGTTCTCCAGAGAAACAGAAGTAACAGGATACATACAATCAGTCCTCCACATCTGCAGGTTCTGAATCCATGGATTCAACCAGCCACAGTTCAAAAATATTTTTTTTTAAATGGATCTGTATTGAGCATGTGTAGACTTTTTATTTGTCATTATTCCCTTAACAACACAGTGTAACAACTCTTTGCCTACCACTGACATTGTATTAGGTATTATAAGCAATCTAACAAGCTGAGGGTGGTGGCGCAAGCCTGTAATCCCAGCACTTAGGGAGGCTAAGATAGGAGAATCGCGAGTTCAAAGCCAGCCTCAGCAACGGCGAGGTGCTAAGCAACTCAGTGAGACCCTGTCTCTACATAAAACACAAAATAGGCCTGGGGATGTGGCTCAGTGGTTGAGTGCCCCTGAGTTCAATCTCCAGTAAGAAAAACAAAACAAAACAAAAAGTAATCTAGAGCTGATTTAAAGTGTGTGGGAGGATGTGTGTAGGTTATGTGCAAATACCGCACCCTTTTGTATGAAAGACTTGAGTATCCACAGATTTTGGTATCCATGGGGGCATCCTGAAATCAAACCCTCATGGATACTAGGTGACAACTGTACATATAGATATATGCACAGAGTTATTATCAGCCTTAACTTATATGATTATGGGCTGAGCAGTCCTATGATATGCTATCTATAAGCTGTAGATTTAGGGAAGATGAAGGTGTAATTTTCTAAGGCCAAAGGTCTGAGAACTAAGGGGGCTGCTGGTCTAAGACCCAAAGTCCAAAGTCTAGAGAATCAGAATCTATGGAATCTAAGGACAGCAGAAGATGGATGTTCCAGATCAAGAAGAGAGAGAAAGAATTCACTCTACCTCCAATTTTGTCTCCTCTCTGGGTGGTTTCTCAACAGATTGGATGCTGTCTGCATGGTGCCCACTCACCTTGGTGAGAGCAGATCTTCATACCCAGTCTATTAATTCAAATGCTTTATTTGCTTTCTGGATACCTCAGTAGACCACAGCATCTGATCCTGTGGCCAGGGCCTGCCTGCCTTCCTTCCTTTCTTTTCTGCTTTCTCTTCTATACTTGCAGCCTCATCTAACAGCAAAAAAACTCCAGAAATTGTAATGATGTTTGAAATCAGCCATAAAACCATGCCACTTCTGCAGGATTTGAAGATTTCTGTAAAAGGTCTTTGTATACAGATTGTGCTTTCTCTTTGATTTTGAAAACAGTTTTTCCTGATTTCTGATATTTTATGTATTCTTACATGGCTTGACTTGGCTTTGTGCAGTTTTTTGCCCACACCTAATATTTCTCCTATATAAAATCACCCATAGCCAAACATAAAATTTGTGTTATGTTCTACTTGTTCCTTAATATATCAACTGTTTTGGAACAGTTAGGATTTAAAATAAGTGTTATAGCAGAACTAACTGGGTATAGATTCCCTGTTCATTAGCTCCTTATTTCAGTCCAACTTAAAGGACCAAAAGCAATGAAAACTCAGAGTAGAAAAGAGCATCCCTGTGTGGTCAGTCATCCCCCTGCCCACCCGCCTAGTGTTGGGGATCAAACTCAAGGCCTCACACATGCAAGGCAAGCATTTTACCACTGAGCTATATCCTCAGCTCCTAGACTGAGATGTTGAAATACTATGTTTTACTAAAAGGAATCAAGGCTTCCAGGGGAAATGATGTCAGGTCCAGTGTAGGAAATGAACCTAGAACATCTTGACATTCCAGATGACAGCAAAGCTATCAGAGACGACTAGGGTCATGTCACAAGGACTCCAAAGCAAATTGAAGAAGCTCCCAATGCCCCAAATGAGGCATTTGTATTTCAAAGAACATCAAAACGGTATAAATGTATTTAAATCCATCAACTATGTTTAAATCCATGAGTTCCTAATGATATTTGAAAAAAACTAACTGGCCACTTTGGGTGGATGAAATATGTATATTTGTTATTTTGAAAATTGGTAAATAAAGATTTAAGTGTTTATTCTGCTGTTCCTTTATGATCTGTACCACTGGGTAACCAAATCATAGATGAGTGAAAACATCTCTTTTTGGAAGTGTTCCAACTAATAAAAAGAAATGGTAGAAATAGAACATTACCATTTTGCAGCCTCCAGTGACTTAATAGATCTAGGCACTGAACATCAACAGCTGCTAACATCACAAGAAGAGAGACATGCAGACATTATTTGCCTCCTGATGAAAAACACAACACCATCTATAATCTTGCCAAAGGGATCAAATTTAAGTCTAATCAAGCCTGTGGATCTAGCTACCAATTTGCAGGAAATACAGAGCTCAAAGGAATGTATCGAACTGTTCCTTAAATATGCAATCAGCCAAATCCAGACTGTGGGAAACTTTACAGATTAAAAGACTCAGATTCCTAAATAGAAAATTTATAAGAGTAAGAGGAAGTCTAGGTAAAACTTGTGTGTTTAAAAAAAATTTAAAGACACAGCAAATTTTTAAAAATTGGCAAGGCTAAATTATGGTGTCTTAGGGATGCATTTTTTTTTAAAGCTCTAAAGAAACACAAGGAAGTGGTTGCTATAGGAATCAGGATACTCAGTAATTCAGTTAAACTAGAAAAAATAACAGAAACTGCATTTCCTATGCAACTATGTGTGAGGATTTAGAGCTATGCCCACTGCATATGCCTTTGTAGCAGTGCTTTTTAAACTTTGCTTTATTTTAGGATTATGCATAGGTGAGCCTCACTAGGCAGATTTGTACCCCTGCAGTAGCAGCCATTGGGCCTCACACTCCAGGGGATTTCACCTGAATCCAATGGTTTGCTCTAACCATTTAGCTAAGAAGAACCCTTCACCATCTTCCTGTGGGCTGAGGCAGTTTCCTGGGATGAACAGAAGAGCCATTTTCTTCCTAGATCTCCTCTCATGGGTCCTGGGAACATTTGGTATTTGCCTTTTCCCCCTTTCATTCAGGAAAACAAAAAACAAAAACAAATGCCAGGACTGCCAGAGTTGTTTTCCTCACTGCCTCTTCAAGAGCCCAGGAGTACTATTTGGCTGTTTCACATAAGCCAATTAGATAAAGATTGTTAATCAGAGTAATGAAGGGACCAGAGGAAAGGGAAGGAGGGCAGGAATGTGGCAGAAGCAGGAAAGGAAGACAGAGAGGATCGCCCCTCCCTCTCTGCTCTGATGTTTTATTCAGGCTATTTGCAAATGAGCCAGCGGAAACAGCATTAACAATAAATGAGATGCATTAGGCATTAGGCGGAAGAGAGGATGGGGAGGGAGGGTTGAGTCTGTTCCTTGCCAGCCAGGCTCACAGGCTCCTTGTCTGGTCAGCCAAGGTGAGCTCTTCAAAGGTGGGCTTACCTGCTCACCCACCTGTACTGGGGCCTTCTCAAGATGCAAATGACATTAGAGGTTTTACTAACAGATAAAGAGCCACAAGATAAATCAACACAAAACCCAAGGGTGGAATGCTCAATCTCAGGTTCATCACTGACTTATCACAACTTTATTAAAATAACAAATACCTGATTTGCACTTTATTATCAACATGTACTTTTTGCATACATTGTCAAACATTGTTTGCAACAGTCCTGAAGTAGCAGTAATGACTGATTTTATCAGTTAACTGAATAAGTTTATGCAGGGCTAGAAAGTCCTCATATTTGAGAATTTGGGTGTTTCTATAATTCTTTCCTTTTGGACAATTTCCATGAGCTCAAATATCCCCTGTTACCAATTTACTCACACTTGTACAGTGCCTTCCTTCCACTTCCACTCAACCAAAGTACACTGAGTATCGCCATGAGCCCAGGACTCAGCCAGATGGAGACAAAATTCCAGTGGCCAAAATCTTATTTAATTTTATAAGCTATCAAGCTGCCAAGTTTCCTCTCATATGAATTCAGGTTCTATTATAATTAGTAATTTTTCTTAAAACATGACAATAGTTGTCATTCCTTAAGTACTAAGTGCCAAGCACCATGGCAAACTGTTCACACATGCTGTTTCTCCCCAGTGAATTCCCCACCCTTTCATAGCCTTGGTGAAATCTGATATCTAGAGAGACACTTTCCATTTTTCTGACTTGGTCATATGATTCTGCCTACATAGCTTGTCTACTGTATTTCTTCTTCATAGCTATCAGCATCCAGACCAAGGGTCTTTCCAGAAAAGAGGGACAAAGGAAGGCCTAGTTCCCTCTCCCTCCTGAAGCTTAGACAAAAGCCTCTTCTAACATATAGACATTGGATTTCTGTTGGCAAGGCCAATTTGACCTGGGAAAGCTTAGACTGGAATATTTCCTGGTGCCTGCCTCATTTGGAGGTTTTCTAAAATATCCCTGATATCTTAAAGGAAGAGACACCTCGCCGGGCACGGTGGCTCAAGCCTGTAATCCCAGCACTTAGGGAGGCTGAGACAGGAGAATCACGAGTTCAAAGCCAGCCTCAGCAACCTGTCCCAGAGCCAGGGCTCTAGAAGACGAGTCGCTGGCTTACCTGGCCTCAATTGTCAGCATGGGTTCCTTGCTGCAGCCACAACAGCCCCATCACCTGGGAGCTGCTTAATACTGTGTAGACTCAAGCTCTGCTCTAACACACTCCATCAGAATGTGTGCTCTAACACGATCTGCAGGGGAGTGGAATACACATAAAAGTTTGAGAGGCACTGAGCTAGAATGCTTGGAGAAGGAGCATAAGGGACTTCTTCAGTTCTCAAAGTATGGTTCACAGACACCAACATCAGCATCACCTGGGAATTTGTTAGAAATGCGAATTCTTGAGCCCTACGCCAGAGTGACTGAATCAGAAACTCTAGGGAGTGGGGTCTAGCTGTCCAAGTGATCTAAATCACTTTGAGAAACCCTGGTGTAGTCAATCATCTCTCCAAGCCCTGGCTCCCCTACTCCTATTACATCACTGAGGCTGCAACTTTGGTGGACACTTGGGGGAATGGAAGGAAAACCTGTGTGGTTTTCTCCTTTCTATTTGATTACTCTGAGAATGGTTCTTAAAACTCAAACCTCTGGCTGGGCACGGTGGCACATGCCTGTAATCTCAGCAACTGGGAGGCTGAGACAGGAGGACCGTGGGTTTGAGGCCTGCTGCAACCACTTAGAGAGGCCCTAGAAAAATAAAATGGACAGGGAATGTAGCTCAATGGGACTGGGTTAAATCCTCAATACCAAGAAAAAAAAGATTCAAATCTCTGAACAAAATCTCTCTTGCTTCTAACTCAATGCATTGTTTGCATTGCCAATAATTAATGGGAGGAGAGAAGGCCCAGGAAAACAGCTGGCTTTTAAGTGCTGTATTGCATCTGGTCAGAAGCATGCCTGGGAACGAAAGGCCAGGTTTCCCTTTTTATTATGCCAAGACTCAACAAGGGCATAGAGCCGTGAGGAAGAGAGGCTCTGCCAGGTCACCAATGCGGGTAGCTGGGCTTGGGCCTACATATCACTGGCATAAAATAGAGCTGGACTCGGGGAAAGGTCTACATAGAGAATGTGGATATGCCCCGAATCACACAATCACTGGCTGTCAGAAAACACCCAATCCACACCCTGCCCAGATCAGTACCATTCCCACTTCTCTCCAGACCAAGGCCCTGAATTCCTTCCCTCTGTGGTAGAGCCATTGACACTCACCGAAAAGGAAGAGCATGACAGTGTCCATCCACCCATTCATTCGTTCATTCATTCAACATGTCTGCCGGGCACAATGCCAGTTACACAAGAACAGACACTACTCCCCCCAACCTCCTAGAGTGTGCATTCTAGTGACAGAGATGTGTATCAAGTTCCCAGTTAAGTATACAATTGCAACCGATGGCCACATTCAAAGATAGAGCAACGGGAAAGCTGGTCTAGTCTTAGGTCAGGGAAGGATCCCTCAAGGAAGAGGGCTGTTGGAGCTGGGGTTCTGAAGGATGCACGGGATACACTAGGCAAAGGCAGCTACAGGTAGTTTGGAGAACATCACTGGCAAAGGGAAAGGATGAGTGCAGACAGGGAATGATAAGTTGAAGGACCAGAAAAAAGAACCAAGGGAGACCCAGGCCATAGCAAAGGGAGGCACGGCATCAGATGCTTCGTAAAGCTTTGGTTTTTTATCCTGAAAGCATCAGGGCCTTTCAAAGGGTTTTAAGCAGAAGAGTATCAGGAACAGGACTGCATGTTGTGAAGCTCAGCCTGACTGTGCTGTGCAGAGGGAGATGTACATGGCAGGAGCTCTGGCAAGTTAGGAAGCTATTAAGTGCTCCAGGGGGCTCTAACCAAATGCTGGTGGTGGAGGCAGGAAGCAAAATGAAGTCAGAGTGAGACTTAGAGGAGATCACAGTCCTTAGTTATGGCTTGGACATGGGTAAGGGGAGAGGAGGCATTCAGGGCATTGCTTGGGTCACTAGGCAATGTCCCTAAAGGGACAAAAATGGGCTAAAGGGCTAAAAATGGGGTGAGAACTGGACTGGGAAGGAGGCAGAATCTATTAGCTACAAGTACAGAAGAGGTGCACCCAGAAAAGACATGTAGTGACAGCTAGGATAGTCTGTGGGGAATAAGCCTCATTCAGTACTTAATTAAAATAAGTGTCCAGACAAGATTGGGCACATTCAGGGTAGATGAGCAGAGGAACTTTGGATTGGCCAAAGGGGAGGGAGGAGAGGGGAAAGTGCATAGGAGAGGAAAGATGATAGAATGAGATGGTCCATGATGATGATTGCATGAATGGTGTGACCCTACTTTGTGTACTGCCAGAGATGTGAAAAATTGTGCTCCATTTGTGTACAATGAATTGAAGAGCATTCTGCTGTCATGTATAACAGATTAGGACAAGTTAAACAAATATGTGTCCAAAAAGTTCTCAGTTGTCTGTGCATTGATTAGTGTTCCATTCCTCCTGTTGGAGTCTCTGGGCTTTGTTCCTTTATACCTTTAGCAGGTGGAAGGAGAGGGAGCGGGGTGGGAGACCAATGCACTGAGTCATGTACATCTGGTAAAGAGATGAAAACTAAATGGCCTCACCTACTTAGAGTGCCAGTTTATTGCAAATACTTAGCTTGCAGAGCAGCAAGCCTCTCCCCGAAGAGGAGGGCCGCATATAAATGTAATTTACATCTCTGGCAACTTTCTCCAACTATCCCTCAATGAATTAGTCAAACCATCATGGCATCCAAATTGGTTCCTGTGATTCTTTCATCTTCCAGGTTGTTTGCCTTTAAAGTTTATAGCTGAATTGGAGAGCATTTATAATACTAGGACACTTTTTTTTTTTTTTTTTTTTGGTGAGCCTCGGGGGAAGGGGTCTTTGAGAAACCAACACTTGAGAATTGTAGAAAATGAACCCAATTGGCTCGGGATTTTTGTCGTTGTTTTTTTTCTGGTTTTGTTTTTTGTTTTTTGCAGGGCTGAGAATTTAACCCAGGTTATTACACATGCTAAGCAAATGCTGTATCACTGAGCTACATCCCCAATCCCTCTGGAAAGTTTTCTAAGGTAGGTTTACAATGTCTTATTGACCTTTTTCTTGGAAAAGTGTGAGGGCAATAGCTACCACTGGAAAATTACTTGTCTGGAAAAGGGAGTCCAAAACAACCCTAAAATTTTCATTGTACATTTATCTGTTTCAGGATGAAGAATTAAGATAGATTTGGGTTTCTGTATTAGTCAAGGTCTGGGCAGAGATCAAAGAGTACACTCAAAAGAGACAATTGAAGATAAATGAATGGAGGGGCTGTTTCTAAGGGTGTGAGCCAAGTTCAAGGAGGCCAAAAATGGGTAGTGAAGCCTACTGGGAAACCAGGAACAGTTGGAGGAATAGTCCGAGAAGGGGAAAAGGAGATTACTCCTCTAGCACAGGACTGCTCTGAATCTTCAGAGGAATGAACCCACTCTAGTCCAGTGGGAAAGGAAAAGAGGCGGTAAATACCCAGACCGCTCCTCCCTGAGATGCCTCCCATTGGCCCATTCGAACCAGAAACCAGTAAGTAAGGAGCCCCTAACTAAAGGAGCCCCCTGACTCACAGAGCGCCCTGACTCAGTTTACACGGGCAGCCTCAGGGGCACAGAGCAAGGACAGAGGGAGGCACAGAGTGTCTGTGCAGGGCAAGCAGAGAAAACCTAGCCCATGAGCCCAGAGACTGGTTCAGATTTGCACATTTATGTGGATCAATATATTTATGCCGTTCTATGGATATCATTACCAATGCACTTCTGTTTTCATGATACTGTTAATCCCACATGGATAGTATTAAACAAACCAACAACAGAAAACAGATCTGCTAGCCCAGGACATACATGCCTGAGGTGAGGTGCGGGGGGGCACTGTACTGAACAACACTGTCTACTGATTCCTCAGTTTCCCCTGGGAAGTCAACTGTGCCTCTGGCCACTGACTTCTCCTCTCCCACCCCTCACCCCCACCAAAAGGAGACAGAACTGGAATAATCGATGGAATCAGAAGTAGAAGTGTGGGGATTGCGTTTCTCCACTCCTGCCTGTTGTTTGTCCAGTAAATAGCATTTCATCTGCAAAACTGGAGCTTTCATCTCAGGAGTGTGGACCAGACTTAAGCAGACATCTAAGCTTCCCTGGGAGAAAACCCCCTGTGATCCCACTGGCTTTGATCTGCTCTCTTCCCAGATGCAGTCATAACACACAGAGTTTGGAGTCTGCCAGGATACTTTCCCCTTGGCCCAGTTTTATTTCTCACCATGGAGCATACTCAGAAACAAACTTTGCTCCTGGTCTTTTCCCTGGCTTAGATACATGCTCCTCTTGCCGGAACTTGCCAATTTCTGAGCAGTTAAAATGTTCCCTTTGGTGAGGCAGGAACAGCTCTGGGCCCCCATAGAGGCAGACCTGCTCAGACACTGCCCTCTGCTGGAAGCTGTTTGCACTGCTCAATCCTCCTTGAGGGCTGGGGCCAGCTCTGAGCAGTTGTGCCTGGACTCCTGCAGGATACATCTGTAACATAGGTAGGGGTTACTTACCTAGAACACCTCTCTTGTTAACAACCCAGATATAGGGAATAAAAAGTAGAATATCATGTAGAAAGATTTTTTTTCATGCCTTGATATATAAAGGCTTTTCTAAACAAGGCATAAAACATATATTAAAGACTGATAAATTTAACTACATCAGAAACAAGAACTTCTGTATAACTGAAAACAACATAAACAAAATCAATAGACAAAAGGAGGAATATTTGTGACAAAGGATCAGTATCTAGAATATATAAAGAACCTCTACAGGTCAAAAGGAAAATGAAATCAATTCAAAAGAAAAATATTCTAAGGATATAAAATGGCAATTCATAGAGAAGGAAATATAAATGATCCATAAACCTACAACAAAAATGCTCAGTTTTACCAGTAATCAGAAAAATGGAAATTCAAACATTAGAGAGAGATCTTTTGTTTTTCCTTTTCATCTACTGAATTGAAAAAGAAATTAAAGGGCTATGGGAGAAAAGATATTTTCATACACTGGTAGGATTATAAACTAGTATTATCACTTTGCAGAGTAATTTGGAAGTATCTATTAAAATGTAAAATGTTTATGCTGTATGATCCATTGATTTCACTTCTCCATATCTTCCCCAAACATTTATCTGTATGCTCAGAAGACAGGTCTGAGCGTGGTTTTAGCAGCTTTGTTTGCAAAATAACAAGCTCTGTTAAGTTCAGAAATAACTTAAATGGAATTGGCTAATTAAATTGTGGTTCATCCATACCACAAACATACATACAGAGCAAGGGGTTTTTGTTTGTTTGTGCCTTGTGCTGCTGTGGATCAAACCTAGGACCTTGCATATGCTAGACAAGTGCTTCACCACTGAGCTACAACCTCAGTTCCATTTACAGTATTTTTTAAAACATAATATGTATACTGACATGGAAAGATCTCCAAGACATATTGTTGAGTGTACAAAAATCAAGATGCAGAATGAACAAAAATCAAGACTACATGTGGAATAATAACTTGCATATTAAAAACTCCATGCATACAGCATAATATTATATTTTTCCATGGGTATAGATGTGTCTTTAATGCATGGCAAAATGCACAGAGCACATCAAACCACTAGTGAAGAGTTACCTCTGGGGGAGAGATAAAAATGAGATGATGCTCAAAGAGGATTTCAGCTTTATCTGTAATGTTTAATTTTTTCATGAAGAGAATATATTCATGTATTATATGTATAATTAAAATGAATAAAAGCTACTCATATTAAAAAGAAGAAAACCTTTTCTCATCCTTATTAAAACACCTGGAATAGCCAGGGAATTATTAGGCTAAAGCAAAATGGTGCCATAGGTGATTTGCCAGGGGACCTGATAAGTAGAGGGCACTGTGGTTGTCATGGAGATGGCTGCCTTCAACACAAACCATCTCGTGCATCTATCTACATATGGCAGATTTCTGACTGTTCCCCAGTCAATGTTATACTTGTAAACCTTGGTTCACAAACTCAGTGGTAACAGAACTCGTGGAGGGTAGCCAATGTTAAAATGTGATATCTCGTTTGCAAGTCCTCTCACTCTCCTCCTCTTTCCCTCTCTTTACTTTCTCCAGATGAGGTCACTTAGGTTGAGATAGTAGATAGCCTGTCCAAAGTCAGTTAACTGATATGTGGTAGGGTTTTTCCTAACCTCAGAGACCATACTCTAAATCATTTAAACTACATTACAAAGTCATCGTCTTTGTAGTCTTGTTAACTTCAAAATGGCCACTTCCTGCCAGAAGCTTTCCTGGGTTTTCTTGCCATGTTTGCCACAGCTGTTCGTCATATTGCTCTGAATCACAACAGTAGCTGGTTCATGCTGGGAGAATAATCTCCCATAGGATGAGGTGTTATTCAAGCCTTGGTACAAATAAGAAGCTCAAAGAAAAATAAAGCGCGAGAGTAACAAGTTAAGAGTTTAGGACTAATCCTCAACCAAAAGGCTACTTCAAATATTTTAAGAATAAATCTTAGGAACAAAACTAATCAATAATAGTGAAGATTAAAGTCTGACAATAATGTAAGCCTTGCAAGATTCTCTAATAAGATGCAATTTGCTTCATCTTCCAAATTCCGGAAATTTCTTATAGCATCATGAAATGCAGTGATGTAGCCCTGCTCTCACTACTGGCCGATTCTTATTAGACCAAAACAAAACAAAATCTCTTAACTGAGTAACATCAGAAACATCAGAAATTATGGAGAAGTGTCTCCAGCAGAGGACCCCAGTGGGGCTCTGGATCCCCTTTGGAAGATAGGTAGGTCTCTTCTTGCTATGGGGAAATGGAAATTCAAGGGACATTTCTGGAATAACTTATGGGTAGACAGAGCAGCAGTTTTACAAATTAGAACTGTGATCTCCCACCTACCCTCCACTCCCCAATTTTAAAAAATGAATTAATCTCTATTTGGTTTTTAACTTAAGAACAGGTGAGTCTATGAATAATACATGGCTTGACAGGTAACACAGGGATCTGAATGCCCAGAACTATGCAAGCAAATGAAACTCAGAGTATGAAGATACACTGTGGATCTTAAGTAGCATCACGTAGGCAAAGAGAAACCTGGGAGAGCATAAAACACAATCTGCAAATAATAAGCACATCTAAGCCCCTGGCTATGTACACAGACACATCTCCTCTCAGATGAGGGTAATTGAAAGTCACTAGACTCCCATATGAGGAGAGGAGAGATAAATCAAGAAATGCAATCTAAAACAGGATTAAAAGGTTTGGGTTTTAATGAACAATGTTTCAGGGCAGAGAAAAAGGACATTTAAAGCTTCCTTTCTGGGATGGAACTCCACATTCTTATCCTCAACATGCTCTGGCACCAGAGAAACCAAGGTCAGGGCAGCAGATATGGGGTGGCTGCAGAACTTCTGAATCCATCCTCTGATTTCATTTCCTGGCCTCCCAACAGCTTAACTGAGTCTTCTCACTGAGTCTTAGAAGATCTGCTTTTTTCATTTGTTAAACATGAGATAAGCTGGGCACAGTGGCACACGTCTGTAATCCCAGCACTCTGGGAGGCTAAGACAGGAGAATTGCAAGTTCAAAATCTTAGCAACGGCGAGGCGCTAAGCAACTCAGTGAGACCCTGTCTCTACATAAAACACAAAATAGGGCTGGGGATGTGGCTCAGTGGTCGAGTACCCCTGAGTTCAATCTCTGGTACCAAAAAAAATAAAATGAGATAATACCATAGCATCATATGGATTATAGGGATTAAATATCACCAAAAGCCTTGCAATGTAGGATGGCTAACTGGCAGGGTCTCAGCCAGAACTCTTTGGGGGCAATGGGAAGGAGATGTTGAAAAATGTGCCTCTGTCCATCCTCGAGAGCATGGGGAAGGACCTCCTATTCCTTCCAAGACCTGTGGTGTTCTCAGATAAAAAGGAAGCTGTGAGTATCATTGACATTTTACATCTATCCAGTAAGGAATGTTGCTGTCCCAAGAAGCCTCCAAGATCTCAATAATTTACCATGTACACACACATACACACGCGCGCGCGCATACACACACACACAGCATGTCTCTTCTCAACTCTGTTGAACAAAGACTTTTCACAAGATAAAGTATTTGAACTTTTATCTCGTCAGGTTCCTTTAGGTTTCTCTGGAAACAGGACAATATTTGGTCCCTTTAAACTTGTCCCATTTGGGAAATGTGCACAAACAAAATATTACTCCACTCCTCCTACCCAAGTAAAATGGCCTCATTTAGGAACCAAAGCTATTTGGAGCTGTGGCAGGAGGCAAATTAATATGTAATCTGAAAACAGACAGACCCTTTAAGTCTGCCCACACTGCAGAATTGGAAATAGATGAACTTCTTTCCTATTACAGCAACAATACCACAAAGCAGGATTTGTTTGCAAGATAATAAATTGGCAAACACACTGAGACTAGAAGGTGGCTCTGCCTCACTCTGCAGCCTGAGCACAGCTGAAGAGGAAAAGAAACCCACCACTTTGGTAAGCTAGTGGGAAGCCAGGACTGGGGGCGTTCCGTGCAGTCTCCACTCCAATAGCTCCCTCCTTGTGACTGGCCTTAAGTCACTTGCCAAGAGAGGGTTGGGTTGGGTCATTAGGTAACTTGTCCCTTTATTCTGGCCTTCCTGGGACCATTCCTCACAACAGTGAAGGCAAAAGAGAGACAAAGAGCACAGGCTCCTATCTGCAACCCAACTTCAAGTTTTGACTCTACTACTTACAAATTCTGTGAACTTAGGCAGGCTGAGAAACCACTGTAAACTCAAAAGCCCTTCTCCATAAAATGAGCATAATGTTATCTGCCTTGTATGCTTAGCCTAGAATTAAATGAGAAAATACATGAAAACTGCTTAGCATACTGCTAGCGTATAGTTAAAGTGCCTTATAAATGTTAGCTAGTATGATTATAATCAAGATCCCCTAGCAAAACCCTTGCTCAAACATAAATATCTACCCTAAAAGAAATGGATGCAGGCAGCCCCAAATATTATGAGTTTGTATGGCTCTAGGTCTGGGTCAAATTGTCTGACTTATTGCTATATTCCTCAGAGACCTACATGGTGTCAACCTTATTTTAAGTTTTACTGAATGAAGGAATCAGTGAATTAATGAACTTTCCACAGATTCAATACTGTTCAAATGATACTGCCTAGAACATGCCTATAACTCAATTTATATAGCTTTCATCCAGTTCATTCCAGTTTCCCTTTATTCAACCAACATTACTTATAAGCTCAACAGTGTCACAAAGTACATGGTAGAGACTGAATTGTGCACCACACCCTCAAACTCATGAAGCCCTAACCCCTCAGTCTGACTGTATTTGGAGAGAGAGCTTTTAAGGAGGTAATTAGGATTAAGTGAGGTTATAATCAATAAGAATGTAGGACTAATGTTCTTATAAGAAGAGGAAGAGATCCCAGAGATTTAGCTCTCTATTCCATTTCTGTGTTTGGCTGTGTGGGGACACAGATAGAAGGTGGCCATCTGAAAGCCAAGAAGATAGGCTTCATCAGAAACCTGTTGGTACTTTGGTCTTGGACTTCTAGCCTCAAGAACTATAAGAAAATAAATGCATGTGGTGTAAGCCACCCAGCCTGTAGTATTTTGTTATAGCAGTCAAATCTTACTAATACAGAACATTGAAGTGCTGAGCTATTCAATGCTTTGACCACAATGTGCATATTAAGAATTGATCTAGTCTTGGTCAAAAGACAAATAAATTACAGTTAGGAGGAATAAGTTCAAGACATCTATTGTACCTCATGGTGATTATCATCAGGAAAAATATGTTGTATACTTGAAATTGTTGAGAAAGGAGAGAATATATGAAGTTATACATGTGAATTAGCTTAATTTAACTATTACACAATGTATTTGTATGTCAAAACATCGGTTTTACACCCTAAATATACAAATTTTACTTGCCAATTAAAATAAATAAAAATAAATACAAAGTAATGATCTAATTTATATTTGAATGTGAGGAGGGGTGGTAAGCTACCTCCAGGAACAGCTAGTTTCATCTATAAGACAAATACTTCCTTATGTTTTATCCACTGGCCACACACAAAAAAATTAGTAACCATTATACATGAAGATTCTTCAGAGATATGAAGGGATGTACGACCTTCTTCCTGCCCTACTCCACCTCCAACCCTTCTCCGACCTAACTAATTCCAGTTCAGCACTACGCAATTGAACTTTTCAGCAGCCATGGAAATGTTCTGTATCGCCACTGTCCAATATGGTAGTCACCTGTCACATGTAGCTACTGAGCTTAAAATGTCACTAATGTTCATAAGTGAACATATAATAATTTAATTTTGATTTATTTAAATCTAAATAAAGCCACATATGCCTAGATGTTACGGTATTGACCAGTATAATTCTAACGGTTTTATATCCTGAGATGGTGTTTACTACTTATGCAGAGGTGTTTTTAAGTGACATTTAGAAATTCTTTAGGTATTTAGATGGATATGCAACATATTATTATTATTTCTTACTATATAGGCCAGTGTTTTAGATGTTCTCAAATGAAGTAAAAGTGTTAAATGGTAGAAGTCTCTATGATTAGCCATTCCTCACATTTTCCCCATGTCACATCTTCTATGAATATCTCAATGTCCTAGGCAGCATGGGGAACACAAAATGCATATGACCCTGGCCCTGGCCTCAGGAAGCTTTCAATAAAGAAAGGAAGGTAAGCTTTCCATCCCTGGGACAAAATACCTGAGATGAATCAACTTAGCAGGAGGAACAATTTGATTTGGTTCATAGTTTCAGAAGTTTTAGTCCATGATTATCCGGCCCCATCACTTTGGGTCTGGAGAGGTACACTGTATCAGGTTGGGAGCACGTGGTGGAGGAGCCCTTTTCAACTCATGGCAGTAGGGATGCAAAGAGAGAGGGGAAGGAGCCAGGGTTCCAAATCCCCTTCAAGGACATGCCCCTAATGACCTAACTTCCTTCCACTAGACCCCACATCCTAAAGGTTCACCACTTCCCAATAGTACAATGGTTTGAATCTTAAATGTCATCAGCTTTTAATGCATGGTATTTGGGGGACATTCAAGATTCAAACCACAGTAAGAAGACAGGGCAGAGAATGAGGACACCAGGAATACAATAACTGTGGTTTTATCAAAGCAATGCCTCAAGAGTCTGGTCTGGCTGCAATCATTATGGGGACAGTCCTGGTAAAAGATGCTGAAGCTCTGCCTTGGTCAGCAGTGTGGTTGACAGAATGATGCCCCCAAAGGTAATCCACATCATAATTCCTGGAACTGTGAACATGGTACATGGCAATATGGAATTCAGTTTGCAGACAGAATTGAAATTTGCTAGTTAGCTGACCTTGAAATAGGGAGATCAGCCTGGATTCTCCAAGTGGGCCCAATGTCATCACATGGTGCTGTGGTTTGAAAGTGTCTCCCAAAGTTTATGTGTTGTGATCTTAATCCTCAATGCAACAGTGTTGAGAAGTGGGACCTTGAAGACATGAGTAAGTCCTGAGGGATCTGCCATCATGGATGGATTAATGTCATCACCTAGGAAGTGAGTTTAACTTGGGAGTTGGTTTGTTTAAAAAAATGAGCATGGTGCCTTCTTGTGCCTTCTCTTTTACCCACCTTCTCACCATGTGATGCCTTCCACCATATCATGATGCAGCAAGAAGGCCCTCATCCAATGTGGCTCCTTCATGTTAAACTTCCCAGTCTCCAAAATTGTGAGCCAAATAAATTTCCATCATTATAAATGACTCAATCTTAGGTATTCTGTTATTGGAGCACAAAAGAGACTAAGACATGTGGGGTCTACAAAGTGGAAGAGGGAAATAGAAGAGGAGGTCAGAGCAATGCCATGTGATATTCAACCCATTGTCCCTAGCTTGGAAGGGAGCCATGAGCCAAGGAATAAGGGCAGCTTCTAGAAGCTGAAAAAGTCAAGTATACAGATGTTCCCCTGGAGTCTTTCAGAGGCACATAGCCTATTAATACCTTAATTTTATCTCAGTGAGATCCATGTGGTAAGTGGCCTTCAGAATAAGACATTCCCAGAGGTGAGCTGGAGGGAAGGGGTGGACCACAGAGCTCCAGAGCCTTGAGTTCCAAAGATAGAAATGGCAGCCTTATTCTGAAGCACTGCAAAGACATTGGGGCATGTATGCATAGGGCATACAGTGTGTGTTTACCAGCTCTGTGCTGTCGAGTCACTTTAATACCTCATTCCTGACATCTCTCCAGGTCTTCCTGCATTCCTGTTCAGCACTGCCGGAGGCATGCCACTCAGTCACACAGACTTCACAGTGAGCCAAACAGTAGCAGGTGTCAGAGCTGAGAGAGGGGAAAAAACCTCAATCCCCACTGGAGGGCGAGGATCACTTTATGAATTCCCATTAAAAGGGAGAAGTGAGAAGCATGATATCGCATGCCAACAGGGGGAAGAGCCAAAACCAGAGTGCCCTTGACAGGAGCAGGCACCAGCAACTTCCTGGTCGTGGCTCTCAACACTGAACTCCAGGGAGAGATGGGATGCATGATTCCCATCATGTTTAGATTTGTACCCTAAACCCCAGCCCCAGTCCCTGATGGCCTCCTGGGACATGCTTTAGGCTCTCAGCTCATCCTGCTCCAAATCCAGCTTGTTATCTTTCTTCCAAATCTACTCCTTTTCTCACATAATGACCCTCTGCCCACATGAAGAATCCAGAGTCTCGCAGGGCTGCTCTCTGTTCCTCCTATTCCACCCCACTGCACCATCTACAGCCACTCAGCATCCTGCCCTAGTCCGTTCTATCTCTAGCCCCCCATCCCCACCACCAATGAACTTCATTCAGCTGTCATCATTTTTTGCACAGACTATTGCAGTAGCCTCCTGGCTGATCTCTCCAACTCCCTCTCCAACCCACCTTCTATTTTGCTCCCATAGGTTGTTCCCCTTCTACATGAAAATCTGATGATGGAATTTCCCTTCTGAAAATCCCTGAGTAGCTTCCCTCCCCCATCAAGCCTGGTGAACAAGGCATTCCAAGACTTGCCCCTACCTAGCTTTATCCGTTCATGGACTCACCACTCCCAACCCCCATTCTGAACTCTTTCCCTCAAGGCACCAGACGATTTCACATGCCCTTGGCTTTGAAAACTCTCTCTGCCTTGATGATCTCTTACTTGTCCCTCCACACCCAGCCTGTGTGTCCCTTCTTTAGCCATTCTGCCAATGGACTCACACGTCCCCCATCACACCAGTGTTGCACACTCACTTTTCTGCCTTGTACACTTACTCCTGGAGAGCAGGGACTGTGTCTTGTTTATCCTAGGAAACTCAAGGCCTAGGACAGTGTCTGATGTAAAAGCCTAAAGTAATGTCCTTGGAACGTGTGAGTCTGTGCATGGCCCCCATTGCGGGCTGGGAGAGGCTGTGCAGATGGCTGGAGGGGCTAGTGATGCACAGGAAGAGAGATGCTTCCCTTCAGGGGTCTGGAGCCCCTGCCCAGGCATGTCCTGGGCCTCCAGATCCAGCAGACAAGCACACACTGAATGCCAACATGGAAATCCATCAGAATAACAACTGAACCACAAAAATAAAGATATCTGTCTTGGTGGTGACATGGGACAGACATTACTGCCTGTCCTGGAAATTGGAGAGAGTCCAGTTCTGCATTTTGCCCTCTTCTGGAGGGAGGCCCTACCTGGACTCAGGCCCATCAGGCTTCAGGAACTGAAAGAGTCAGCATGCAAGGACATCAGAAGCATCACTGCTGTGCCAGGGGCTTTTTATGACAGACAGCTGAGAGCTGACCTCACTCTCTTTTGTTATTTATTATGATTGAGGTAGAATTCACATAACATAAAACTCACCATTTTAAAAATGCAGTTCAGTGGTATCTAGAACACTTACAATGTTGTGCAACCACCACAGCTGTTGTAGAACACGTTTACTCCAAAAGGAAATTTTGTACCCATTAGGTACCCGTTCCCGCTTCCCCTCCACCCTCAGCTCCTGGCAGCAGCAAATCCACTTACTGCTTCTATGGATTTGCCTATTCTGGTTATTTCATATAGATGGAATCCTAGAATATGGGGCCTTTTGTGCATGTCTTCATTCACTTAACATGATGTTTTTGAGGTTCATCAGAACTTCATTCTTTTTGGTGGACATGCCATTTATCAGTTGATGGACATTAAGTTTGCTTCCACTTTGGGGCTATTATAAATATTGGCAGCAATAAACATCTGTGAGCAAGTTTTTGTGTGGATATGTTTTCATTTCTCTTGGATACATACATGGCTAGGATTGAAATTGCTGGGTCAAGTGTTTGACTTTTTTTTTTTTTTTTTTTTTTTGAGGAACACCACTTTTGAGAACCTTTCCATTTTTGAGGAATCAGCTGCTTTGGAAAAGCCCCTATTGGGACCCCAGACTTAGTAACTAAATCCTCACCCAGTTCTGCAGGAGCCAGACTTATTGCAAAATAGCCTTTCATCTCCTAGGGCACTAGGCACCTTCTGTGAGGAGATTGGACCACAATTTTGAAAAAGCTATTTCTCTGCACAGCCTTGTTCCCCACCCAGGGGCCAGACAATAAAACAAAGGCCATCCTGGGTACAGTGCCTCTGGGCAAGGGCATAGGGAAAGGTGCACATCAGAGAGCACTGGGAAGGCTTCTCTAGGGAGTTGTGAGGTGGGACTCGAACTATAAGTCATTGTCTAGAGTTGGAGCAAAGAGGAGTGTACGTTTTCAGGTTGCTGAAAGTAGTATGTGTAAATGATGGGAAGATGTAATGTGAGGATACTCCATGTTCCGGGACCTAGAACTAAGTGGACTTTTTTTGTTGTTATTTTGTTTGTTTTTGTTTTTGTTGTTTTTTAATTGTTGGCATTTGGTCTGAGGAAGGGGAGTAACAGGCTGTGGAGGCTGGACTGGCAGACAGGGTTGAATGTGAAGGCCTGTGAGCCTGCCTCTGGAGAGGCCAAGACCCTGCCTGTCTGTCACTCACCAGTCTAGTCCTGTGCCTCAGACTCATGCTTTGAGGCTGAGCTGTAATTGCTGCTCTCAGACCTTGTCTGCCTTGTATCTATCCTGGCTGTGCCCAACTGGTTCACATGTCCTACCCCAGGGGATTCTCTAGCCCTCTGGCTTCTGCAGAAAGAAGCCCTCATTTCTTTTCTTTTTATTTTCTTTTTTATTGGTGCATTATAATTGCACGCAGTCATGGGATTTGTTATTACATATAGCACAGGCACACAATGCAACAATATAATTTGTCTAATATCTCTCCCCAGCACTTCCCCCCTCCTCCCATACCCTGGTCCCCTTCCTCTATTCTACTTATCTCCTTTTGATTTCCATATGATTCCCCACCCCCAATGCACACCTTTCTTTTCTTTCTAGGTTCCACATATGAAAGAAAACATATACCCCTTGATAGAAGCCCCCATTTATGATCAGTAAAATGATTCCCTAGAATCCAGCCTGTTTCTTCTCCTTCCTACCCGCCAGTGAGATTCAGACTCACTGTTTTTTTTATTTTTTGTTTTGGTACCGGGGATTGAACTCAGGGGTACTTGACCACTGAGCCACATCCCCAGCCCTGTTTTGTGTTTTATGTAGAGACAGGGTCTCACTGAGTTGCTTAGCACCTTGCATTGCTGAGGCTGGCTTTGAACTCGCGATTCTCCTGTCTCAGCCTCCCAAAGTGCTGGGACTACAGGCATGCGTCATTGTGCGCCCGTTTTAGACTCACTTTTTTCTTCATCTGATTTGTAAGTGGAAGAAAGTAGAGATGCAACACTAGGCATTCTTATCTGAAATATCTAGAAGACAGGACACTGGAGGAGCCTGTGGTTCCCAGTTGCACCGAAGCCAAGGCTTCTGTGAGGGCAGCAGGGAGCATGTCTTTGGAGGAGTGCCATTGAAGTCATCAGGGAGCCAGTCATTTTTTAGCCTGAGAGTGATTCCTCACTCAGCTTTTAGATTCTGACTCTGTTACCAACTGATTAGATGTATTTTTGCAGAACCTGCAGGAAAGGCCCCAACATTAGGAAATAGACATCTAAGAATCTTAGAAAGCCAATAAATTGAAACCCTTCTACACTGCTGGGGGAGAGATAAAGTGGCCCAGCCTCCATGGAAAACACATTATAAGGAACACCACCAGAGCTGGTGACAGAGGGAAACAGACTCCTGGCTGAAGCCAGGAGTTGGCAAAGTGCAGCCCAGGGCCAAATCCAGCTCACCACCTGTTTTTGTATGTCCAGGAGCTAAGAATGAATTCTATATTTTCTAAAACTTGATAAAAGAAGTCAAAAGAAGAATATTTTATGACTTATAAAAATTATGTAAAATTCAAATTCAGGGTTCATAAAGTTTAATTTTTTTCAATAAAAATCTATAGAAATTAGCTTTTTCTCTTGTTATATAATTATGTACATAATATCCTTAATTTTTCCTCTTGGATCTAAAACTCAAGTCATTTGCTATGGGGCTCTTTACAAAAACACTTTTCTAACACCTTCTCCAAATCGTATCAGCAAGCTTCAATCTTCTGTGCTCCAAACGCCTCACCTCAATAACCTGCCTAAGGCCAAGCAGCCTGTCTTTTCTTTTTTTTTTTTTTTGGTACCAGGGATTGAACTCAGGGGCACTCGACCACTGAACCACATCCCCAGCCCTATTTTGTGTTTTATTTAGAGACAGGGTCTCACTGAGTTGCTTAGCACCTCGCCGTTGCTGAGGCTGGCTTTGAACTCACGATTCTTCTGTCTCAGCCTCCCAAAGTGCTGGGATTACAGGCATGCGCCACTGTACCCGGCTCTAACTGTCCCTTCTTGATTACCAGTGGAAAAGGAGATTGGCCACTCTTGACACCCCACCTTAATGCTAATTTCAATACTCTTGTCTCTAGTAATCTCCCCACCCCCACATACCTCATATCTTGTTATCAAAGCCCTTGGAAAATACAAAGCAACTCCAACTCACAGAAAGATTGGCAACTCTCATTGTGACCAATGATAAAGAGTCAATTGTCCTAAATCTTTTATTTTCTGAGTGGCTACTACACGACAGGCCCAGGGGTGAATGTGTTAAATGTGAATACTTGTAGTCTTCTTAAAAGCTTTCATCAGTGTCCTCCCCTGATGAGAACTTATGTGGCAGAGCAGAGACATTGGTCCTCTTTCCCCACTTTATACTCTTCTATTTTCACCTGAGTGGAAAGGGACTTTTTAGCATAACACAGCAAAGTTACACTAATTTTTGTAGCATCAATAATGAATAAGGCATTGTTCTAAATAAGGGTTTCTTGACCTTGATACTATTGACATTGGGGCTGGATACTTCTTTGTTGTGGGTTATCACTTGCATTGAAAGATGTTTAAGCATCCCTGGCACCCAGCCACTAAATGGAAACCAGAAGCACTTCTCTAGTTGTGACAACCAAAAATGTTTCCAGACATTGCCAAATACTGCTAGGTACAGGAGAAGAAATATCCATAAGAATGTCTCACTATTCTAGCTAAGCCCAGTGGCACATGCCTGTACTTAGAGACTCCAGAGGCTGAGGCAGGAGGAGAGTAAATTTGAGGCCAGCCTTGGCAACTTAATGAGACCCTGTCTCAAAATGAAATTAGAAGGGTTGAGGATGTAGCTGAGGATGTACTAGGTACCCCTAGTACCGGGAAAAAAAAAAACCAAAAAACAAAAGAACAACAAAAACAAAAAGAATCATTTTTCTAGCTATTTTATATATGAACTCACAAAAATTCTGTGCAATAGGTCTTTTATTATCTTTATTTTAGAGATGGACAATCATTAGCACAGCCATTGATTACTCAAGGCCACATAGCTGATTACTGATAGAGCAGTATTTGAGCTATGTAGTTTGACTCCTGCATGTTCCTACTGCTACCAATTTTAGCAAGTCTCAGAAGCTGCAGAGCCAATACTGGCATAGAGAAGCACAAGGGCTCTCCCTTCTGTCCTTATAGGATAGAATCACGGTGAGGGTCTCTGACTTTGACCACAGGGAGCATCAGCAAGATAAAACTAGAGTCTGAGAGAGGGAAATGGGTTAGATAAAGGAAGCTGAGACAGGACCAGGGGACACAAACTTCTAAGCACTGTCCAGGGCTAACTCTGTGTGGCCTGGTAGAAAAACACAAGTCATATTGCCCATGATCCTCTGGACTATGGGTGTTCATGAACAGCCATGGTAGTTCCCTCCCTCTCTACCTGTCCATCCTGCCTTCCTTTCTCTTCCTTCTTTTTTTTTTTTAATTGGTAATGAGCTATATACCTGCCTTTCCAGATATTATAGAGGTATAACATGAGAAATATAAATATTAAAGTAAATTAAAGCTTAGCTTGATGAAGTAAAACACACCCCTCACTGGAAGGACTCAGTAGGACAGCTGGGATTGTGTTTCAATGACTGCTATTGGCTGCAGATAACAGAAATGAGATGCAGAGTGAATTACCTAAATAGGAAATCATTCTTACCCCTCATGGAAGGGTTAGATGTAAGCACCCGGGGACCACCATCTGGTCTTCCAACACAGTTGCCATCCTAGCTTTCTTCTGTTTTTGAGTTTCCTAATCTGTAAAATTTGGGAAAAGAATAGCATCCAATTCACAGTGTTGTTGTGGGGATAGAATGAGCTAGCATGTAAAACAGTTAGAACAGCATCTGGGTCATAATAAGCTCTCAATAAACATTAGCTATTTGGGGCTGTTGCTATTTACTGAATATCTACTACATGCATTTTATTCTCTAACCCTGGAACAAATGCATGAAGGAAATAAGAGTCCCCCAGGAGGTACATGTTTAGGAGGGGTCTCAGGCTCCACTGACTGATTGTTATTTGGCCATTTCATCTTAACTTCACTCCCTTGAATCATGAATATGTCTAATCCTCTAGAGTTTCTTTAAAGAAAATACCTGTAAGAAAGGCTTCCAAGGTCTGTTCAGCAAGTAGCTTAGCAGTTGACACGGGGGCAGGGATTAGTGGAATCGGCACACAGGGATGTCAAAGACAAAGGCTCTACCTCCCACTTCTGGTAGGTCTTGCCCTGGGTTCAGTCCCAAGTTTTGAGTGAAGATTTAATCTAATTTCTACTCATTTTTGCTTTATCTACAAATTGGCTCAACTGTCCCAGGTATTTAATGAAACATGTTAATGGTACTTCGGGGATAAAGTAGAGGCTGTTGCATGTGGAACATTCAGTGATCAATTAGGTCAGGTTGAACTGACCTAGAAATTCAGGAGTTTCTGGGGAAAGGGGGCAACTGGAGTTTGCTGAAGTTTGGAGCAGTTGTCCCCAGAATAAGGATAAACAAGCCAGAGGAGAGTCAAGTACAATGACTGACCAGGATCCTGACTTTAGGGAGATCCCAGGTACTGACCAAAGGATAGTGATAT
Source organism: Geosciurus inauris (assembly GCA_004024805.1). Classification (NCBI taxonomy): domain Eukaryota; kingdom Metazoa; phylum Chordata; class Mammalia; order Rodentia; family Sciuridae; genus Geosciurus; species Geosciurus inauris. The sequence continues at coordinate 18,771 of PVHX01010726.1, read as the reverse complement.
CCAAAGCAGCCAGCAGGGGTAAAGACATGGGCCCAGTGGCAGAGGCTAAAACAGAGCAGAGCCCCTCTGATAGCCCTCTCCACTGTGGCACCAAGACAGATCCAGTAGGGTCCTACCATCAGATTTTGTTTGACTGCTGGAAGTGCAGCCTAAGTGAAATGATATACTCCTGGAAGTACTCTGAAAAATATAAAGACTTAGTTCCGTAGAATAAATTCTATCTCTAGAAATATTTCCTACAGAGATAACGTCAGACGAATTTTGCATTGTAGCATCGGGATCATCCAAAACATTCATTTAAATAGTTAATTAAAAACAAAGATGCACACCAGAATTTGCTAACACAAAAAGATGCTTCTGACATGTAATTACATGGCCAAAAAAGCACATTCCAAAGCTGTATGTTAGAATATGTACCACTGATATAAAAATAAAGGAATATATACATAAATGTATATATACACATACATATACATGTACATATTTAGAAAACCATTGGCAGAAACACAAGAACATGGACAGAGACAAACACAGAGATGTCTGAAACATTGTTGCCAAAATGTTATCATTTTCTTATCTGCCTATACAGTTCCCAAAGAGCCAGATTTCTCCCTGTTGGAGTGGCCATTTAAAGACAAGGAAGGAGGCTATAATGATCCATATGGTAATCAATTAGAATTGGAGACATAAGTTGGAACTTATGCTTACTTACATGGATAGAGATTGTACATATTGAAATATTTATAGATCTTTGCACTGCATGTGTTGTTATGTATACTTACAATTGCTCTGTCAGCTGAGAGGACTTGGAAGAAATGACATTCCCATAGTGAGGAGCCGTGCAGTTGGTAGAACACAACATACTATTTTATAATAAACTTTTTTTATAAGTAGAAGCAATACACTCAAATAATGATTTAAAAGTATGGTTTAGTTAGAAAACACACATACCAGTTTCAGTCATTTATTATTATTATCAAGTATTATATACTGTACATAATTTTATGTCCTATGTTTTCATATGAGTGACAGCACAGTAGATTTGTTTACATCACTGCAAATGCCTGGGTAGTCTTGAGCTACAACGTTTTGATGGCTACATCATTGGCGATGGGACTTTTTCAGTTCCATTATAATCTCATGGAGCCACTGTCATATTTAATCTATCGTTGACCAAAGTGGTTTTGCAGTGCATGACTGTACCAAGAATGCACATAATGGAAGTGTGTCAATGAAGCTCAGGAATCAGGAGACACAACTCCCAGTGGTCAATACTGGAATAATTTAAACAACAAAATAAAGTCATACTTGTCTATAACCAAATATAAAATAAATATCCATGAGAACGCACTGAAAAAAAATAAATGATTGAATAAATTAACAAATGCTGGGGAGGGGGAGAGAGAGGAATAACCCATGCAGAAGAATTCCATCTAATTTGTGTACATAATCTGCCCTCAAGGAACATAACTCTTCATTTCTCAAGTGTGGTTGTGCTTAGTAACTTCTTTTCAAAGAGTACAGTATGATAATAAAGAAGAAGAAAAACAGAGTAGCTGTACAGTGGAGAAATCTGATAAACCCAGCACAGCCTGGCAATCACAATCAACATCAACAATCAGGAATCATGTTGATGTTCCACAGCCTTGACATGACGTGATGAAAATGACAATTCACCCCTATGATTTTCCTCCTCAAAAGCCATAACCCTTGTCTAATCATGAGGAAAACACCAGACAAATTCTAGTGGAGGAGCATCGTACAAAATACCTGCCTCATACTACTCAAAAATGCCAAGGGGAGGCTAAGGATATAGTTCAGTTGGTAGAGTGCTTGCCTTTCATGCACAAAGCCCTAAATCCCCAGCACCCTCGCCCCCCAAAAAAGGCCAAAGGCATTAGTAATAGGGAGAGACTGACCAACTGCCACAGCCAGGAAGAGTCTAAAACCATTCCAAACATAAAGGGTCTTTTTAAAGTTCCCACGGAATGACTTCTCCCTAACAAAAGAATCAAAGAAAACTTCTATCTCAACCTTTAACAATATAGAAAAGCAGTAAAAGCTTTGAAAATAAAGCTTTCTCTTAAAGGGTTTCTAATAACCTGTATAAAATTCTTACATAGGGCTTAAGGTCAACATTCTTGGGTTTTTCTGGGACACAGAAAGATTTTCCCAAATATACCAGAGGCAGACACAGTCCTGATAGGGATGGGTGGACCGAAGAGGGCTTAAGCAACCTTTCCTGGGCTTTTGTTGCTTTCTGCATGTCAGCCCATTTTTGTGAGATGGCAACGCCAACTGTTTCCAGCTGCATCTGCAATGTTTTCTTCAGCTCCTGATCCTTCTGTATACTTGGTCACTGTATGTCCAAGGAGCAGACCCACCCAAAGGAGCTTTGCAGGGAGGTCATGGAGTCTCCAGACTGTCAAATACCAGGGCCAAATTCCCTCACACTTTGGATTCACTGGAAATGGTGGAAGACTTCATCGTGAGCACATCTGGATGGCACTGGTCCCTGAAATATCCTGAAGATTCCTCTAGCCCCTACTCCAAGTGAGACAGAAGAATCTTGAGAGGCTGCACTTCTATGAATCAAGCTGGTAGGGGCAAGCCTTGGAATTGTTTTATTTCTTCTTATCAATTTTGTATATATATAGCTCAATTAAGTAGAATTATAACAAACTATTTGCCCAATGACCTGTAAAACACACTGTAAAAACTAATTCTTCTGACTAGTCAGAGAAGTTCCTAAATTTAGTACTAGGATTTAGAGACAAGGTCAGAAAATGACATCTTTGAAAACCAAAAATAGCAAGAATCAATATTCCCTGCCACGGCAGCTATTCATGCCCTGTAAGTCATTCACCTGTGGGAAGCCATCCGTGGAAAGCCATCCATGGGATGCATGAGGGACTTCTCTTCGGCATCGTAGCCAGTGGAGAGATAGGCTGGCATTATGAACCTTCTGTGGCATTCTACAGTTAGGCCTGCCTAATGCAAGTGCCCTGCCTCTTCTGCTCTGCTAAGGAAGTCCTCATTGCATCACTGGAAATGGACATATCCCCATTAGGAACTGAGTCAGCTAACCTGCCCCACCTTCTTCCTACCTTGGTAAAGAATGTTGGATGGAAGGCCTTTGAAGTTTCCTGACATAAATAGAGCACACGCAGGGTCCATTTTGCCAGAAGTCAGAAGCCAGATGCTACAATCCAGAAACTAGAAGCTAGAAGTTAGATGCTGGAAGCCAGACCCATCTGGTCGCAAGCCTGTCCTGCCCTCATGTTTTAAAACTATTTTCTGTGTTCTGTGGTTATTCGCCATTTTATTTCTCTTAGCTTTTATTGTTCAGCCAGCCCTTTACTGGTCAGGGAACCTCGTCCCCATTGCCCAACTGAGACATGGATGACATTCACCCTCAGAGATGTTTGGCAAACACATTACAGATAAGACTGGAATGACTTCTAAATCCTGTCATAGGCTCTGGAGAATCGTCTGAATCTTCACAGGACGCTACTAATCTCAAATGCACTTTAGCTTATTGAGAAGAGTTACAGCTTTGCCATTGTACCATGCAAATGACGAATACAAATGGGAAGTTCTGCGTGGAGCCTAGAGATGGGGTAAATGGAGCAGTCTTGGTCAGGGTTTTTAAAGTAGGCCTAACTTTTAAAATAGTCTGACTAATTTATGGTTTTGGTTACTAGAAAAGAATATTTTCCAATGGAACTGGGACAGTTCTTCTAGTTCTATTGCAGAGTGCCCCACAATATCAGGCAAGCCTGCAAATCCACCAAGGGACCTTGGGAAGACACTAGCAGGGAGGCGATCCACACAGATGGGTGCAGTATCTGATTACCACAAAGCTGGAGCTCTCATTGTAGAAGCCCTATCTTGATGTGTTTATAAATCCATGCCTTTTGAGTTTAGAAAAATTTCCTCCACACTCCAGAGCTAAGGCATATCTGTCTGTACTGAAGCAAGTCAATTCCAAAAGTGAAAGATGCTGAACAAAGATGACCTCACTAAGAGCCCCTCCAAGAAGACTGCTCAGGCAGCCAGCTGAACCTTCTAATGCTTCCTCACAGGGATTAGTTTAAAAAAACACTATCCTACATATTAAATTCTGCAAGTTCATCTATTTAACTCAAAGTGCTTCTTAGATTCATCTATTTTGGTTACTACAGTCAGTGAAGACAGATTCATCTGGCTTATCCACGTCTTTCCTTAATTGTGTTTGATCTTTCAACTTCATACAGAAATAAGAGGGTTGGGTCCTTTTTCTTAAATGCAATGAGCTACTAGGAGGCCTCTGCCCAGTGGTTTTGCATCAGTGAAGGAAGTATGCTAAAACACTTTTCTACTATAATCCCCAAACCTAAGCTCATGCTGCACAGAGATACTTAAAGTTTCATTTGTACCAAAAGAATCATCTTCTGTGGCTTGAAAACAGATCTATGAAAATTTTCAACATAATAGGAAAAGCAACATTTATAAGAGGTAAATTCGTGCTAGTTACCATGTGCATACAGCAGGCCTCAGTTTGCTTTAAGAAGTTTTGTCAATGGGTTAAAGAGAAGAACGCATGTTTTAAAATTTTTGTGTGCAAGTAAAAACCATCCTATTCCCCAAAATAAGCTCTTTTTAAAAATTGTATTTGTTCTTTTTAGATATACATGACAGTAGAGTATATTTTGACATGTTTGTACAAACATGGATTATATCTTATTCTAATTGGGATCCCAGTCTTGTGGCTGTATATGATGTGGAGACTCACTGTGGTGTAGTCATATATGTATATAGGAAAGTTGTGTCAGATTTATTCCACTGTCTTTCCTATTCCTATCCCTCCTCCCTTTCCTTCATTTCCCTTTGTCTAATTCACTGAACTCCTTCCCCTCTCGACCTTGTTGTACATTAGCATCCACATAGCAGAGAAAACATTTGGCCTTTGATTTTTTGAGATTGGATTATTTAGCTTACATAATAGTCTCCACATCTATTTACTGGCAAATGTCATAAAGTCATTCTTTTTTATTGCTGAGTAATATTCCATTGTGTATATATACCACATTTTCTTTATCCATTCATCTGTTGGAGGATAGATACTTAGGTTGATTCCATAGCTTAGTTATTGTGAATTGAGCCACTGTAAACATTGATGTGGCTGTGTCATTATAGTATATTGAGTTTAACTCCTTTAGATATATACTGAGGAGTGGGATAACCAGGTCAAGTGGTGGTTGCATTCCTAGTTTTGTGAGGAAATCTCCATAGTACTTTCCATAATGGCTTCACCAATGTGTAGTCCCACCAGCAATGTATGAGTGTACCCTTTTCCCTACATCCTCTCTGACACCAAAATAAGCTCTTGAAAGAAGCCATGTGGACTCTTCTCCTGCCTTCTAAGACAACCATCACTTTTCTTTTTTAAAATATTTTTTGAGTTGTAAATGGGCACAATATATCTTTATGTATTTATTTTTATGTGGTGCTCAGGATTGAACCCAGTGCTCTACCACTGAACATACTGAACCTAGTACCTCACATGTGAGGCATGTGCTCTACCACTGAGCTACAGCCCCAGCCCTCAACCATCACTTTTCTTCCCCTACTTTGCTCCCAAAGAAATTGTAAGTCTTCTGGTTATATTCAGATTCCCTCTTAGTCTCTGCCGGACTTCTTGGCAAACACACACTGATACATTTAAGATATTTGCCAGCTGTAAAATGCCTTTTCCAAGCCCCTCCATAAAAGAATATTAAAATTGGGGCTTGTGCTATTATAAGTTTCTGGAACAAAAGTCCTGGAGGTGGCAGCTGCTTTCTTCCTTACTGTTGTAACAAAAACTTGGCAGCACTAAGATGGGCCTGAGGATCTCCCTGGAGGTATCCTTCTAAATTCAAGAGCAGAGTCCACCAAGTCCTGACCTATGCATGATCCAGAGACCCCCCGACAGGTACTAGATAACCCCACAGGTTGGGCTGATGAACCTCTCCTTCTATGAATTACACTGGAAGGAGACAGAGACAGAGACAAGGAGAAAGAGAGATGGAGACAGAGACAGAAAAATAGGAGAGACAGAGGGATCAAGCGCTCTCCAAGGTCCTGACAATATTCTCTGTGTATCTGATGGCCCCTCTCAAAGGCAGCTGCCCAGGGCAGACATTGCTACTTCCCTCAGGCATTACTTTCCATCTGGAATACCAGGAAGGGCTTGGGCCAGGTGTCAGCACTGTGTATCAAAGATACACATGGGTCTTAACCTCCAAAGGAATAAGGCAGGGATTATTTGCTGTACAGACTCCAAAGGAGAATAGTAATGGGCCTTTTTGGCACATAGCTTTCTGTTAGGTCTCTGGTTTGCTAAGGAAACAACCATATTACCTGCAGGAAGGCGCTCAGAAGGGAAAAGCCACATCTGCAGCTTGAATGACTCATGCATCAAAACCAAATTGAAGGAGTTGGGGGAGGGCAGCATCAGGTCCATGATTTCCAGCTTTGTTTTAAAGGGCAAGATTACCATAGTTCATGTCTGGAATGAACACTGAATGCCCCCCCCCCCATTTGCTTCTATCATCATTGGAAGAACCAGTAAGTAAAACATTTTAATAGGCTACAGTAATACAATTACTTACCATTTGTGTCTTCTATTCATTATGGCTTTTGTCACAATGAACCAATGGAGTATTATTACATTCATTTAATATCTGCATAACTTGAAGATATTAAGGGATAAATAATGGGAACATACAGAAAGAAAGTGTCTGAGGTTGAATATGAGCCCAGATGAGTCTAACTCCAAAGCATGCATGCTCTTAGCCATGTTATCTTTCCTAATTTCTACTTTCCACACCTTCCCAGAGTGGAAACATCTCTAGTCTTAGTCAAGTGGCCCTGTGAACCAAACCTCCAGAAGGAAATGACCACTACAAGACAACTTGAGGTCTAGTGCCTGAATATTTTTGGGGTACTATTTGCAGAAATGAAACTTATCTTGGTTTAAATCACATAAACAGAAGACCTTTTTTAAAAAAAATCAGAGCCTCAGGTTTGCAAATGTCTGAAAGGGATACCTAATCTTCATATGTATCTTAGAAATTCTGAATGTTACAAGTGTCAGACTCAATTCAATTTGCATGAGGATCTTGCTTAGAGAAATACTACAGAATATTCTTAGGATTTCCCAACAAAGTCTGGAAATTAAAAATATGTATTTATCTTTGCTTCTCACTGAAATTATTCTAAAATGACAGTACAGAAATCTAAAGAAATAAACCATATGGACAAAGAGAATGAGAGGGGAGAGAATAGGAAGAAAGATGATCAAAAGTAATGGGCAAGTGACAACTCATTACAGAAAGTCAAAACCCAATTGCTCTTAGAGGGACAGCTAATGAGAAGCAAGATGATTTGTGCCATGCCGCTCCCAAAAGGTTCTGGGTTTGGAGGCACCAGGTACCACTGAAGGCAAGGATGAGGAGTGGGGCCAAAGACGAGCTGCATGGCAGAAGTCTTCCTGAGAAGCATTTACACCTCAGTCCTGTCCTTTCTCCTACCCATGCAATCAGGTGGCCAGCCCTTCTCTGCCCTCTAGAGGAAACAAGAGTTGCATTCCCTGGGGAAACTGAGCCAAGCATTTCCAGGCCTGAAGACACAGGGTTCAAAAGAGGGTAAAGCACTAAATGAAAATGAGAGAATTGCATGAAAGTCTACATACTGAATAAGCTCCTTCCTTCACCCTCTCCAGAGGCTGACAAGTTTTTTGGAGAAAATGAAAAACACCAGATGTTATAGTATGGATGTGAGGTGTCCCCCAAAAGCTCACGTGTCAGACAATGCAAGAAGGTTTAGAAGAGAAATGATTGGGTTATGAGAGCCTTAACCCCATCAGTGAATTAATCCCCTGATGGGATTAACTGGGTGGGAACTGAAGGATGGTAGGGGGTGGCTGGAGGAGGTGTGTCCCTGGGTTACATATTTTGTATCTGGTGAGAGGAGTCTCTCTCTCTCTGCTATCTGATCATCATGTGAGACACTTCCCTCTGCCACATTCTTCTGCCGTAATGTTCAGCCTCACCTTGAGCCCCAAGGATTGGAACCAGCAATCTATGGACCAAGACCTCTGAAACTGTGAGCCCCCAAGTAATCTTGTCCTTCTCTACATTTGTTCTGGTTGGGTCTTTTAGTTGCAGTACCAAAAAAGCTGACTAAAACACCAGAGAAAGAATAATCTATGATGATAATTCAGAGATGCTTAACAGAAAGTCAAAACCCTGATTGAATTATTTTATTCAAAATTTTTGAATTTTCATTTTGAAATTATTTGGCTTACAAAACGTAGTAAATGCCTACTTAGAGTTCCCATATACCCTTCATTCAGCTTCCCCAAATGTTAATGTTTTACATAACTAGAGTACAACTATCAAAATATAATTAGCATTGCTATCATACTATTAATTAATTAATTTATAGTCCTTGTTCTAATTTCATCAGTTTTCCTTCTCTGAGGTCTAGGATTTAATCCAGGTCCCCAGGCTGTACTTAGTTGCCATGACTCCTCAGTCCCCTCCAGTTTTGGACAGATCTTCATTATTTCTTTTGTCTTGAATGACTCTTTCAGATTTTAAGACTCTTTTAGGCTTTTTAAGACTTCTAAAGAACACTGGTCATTTTCCTTAGAAAATGTCCCTTCTCAGTGCATTATATGAGGAAGCACATGATATCCACATATCTCATTATTGGTGAAATTAACTCTGATCACTTGGTTAAGATGGTAGCTGCAAGGTTTATCTACTCTAATATTACCTTTGTAATTAATAATTGATCACGCTGGATACAGTGCCACACACCTGTATTCTTAGTGGCTTAGGAGGCTGAGGCAGGATTGTTGAGTTCAAAGCCAGCCTCAGCAATAGTGAGGTGCTAAGCAACTCAGTGAGACCCTGTCTCTAAATAAAATACAAAATAGGGTTGGTATTGTGGCTCAGTGGTTGAGTGCCCCTGAGTTCAATCACCAGTACCCCCCTCAAAATAAAATAAAATAACTGATCACATGCTAAAGTATTTAGATATCATGTCCACAACTTGCTTTTAAATGGTCTAGGGAAAACAAGTTCTTTCTATTGTATCTATGACTTTTATGTAAGTTTCTGTTTGTTTTAAAAATTTTAAAAATAGGGACTGGGGTTGTGGCTCAGTGGTAGAGCGCTTGCCTCACACGCGGAAGACACTGGGTTCGATCCTCAGCACCACATAAAAATAAATAAATGAAATAAAGATATTGTGTCCATCTACAGCTAAAAAAATATTTTAAAAAATTTAAAAAATAGCTGGGCATGGTGGTCCACATCTGTAATCCCAGTGGTTCAGGAAGCTTAAGCAGCAGGATCCCAAATTCAAGACCAGCCTCAGCAACTTAAAACCAGGATGGTGTGGCTAGTGGTTAAGCCCTGGGTTCAATCCCCAGTACCAAAATAATAATAAGCACAATAATTTTTAAATAATTAATTAATAAAATTTCAGGGGAGTTGTATTAGTCAGCTTTTCATTGCTGGGACCAAAATATCTGACAAGAACAACTGGGAGGAAGAAAAGTTTATTTTTGATTCATGTTTCAGAGGTTCAGTCCATGGTCGGCTGACTCCGTTGCTGTGGACCCAAAGTGAGGTGGCGTTTCATGGCAAAGGACCCAGCGGAGGAAAACTGCTCAGCTCATGGCAACTAGGAAGAGGGGAGAGAGAGGGTAAGAGGGAGAGAGGAAGAACGAGAGAAAAGAAAGCACTTCAGAGAACACGCACCCTTCGAGGGCATGCCCTAAGTGGCCCTCCTTCTTCAGCCATGCCCCACCTGCCTACAGTTACCACCAGTCAATCCATTCAAACCAGGATGGACCAACTAGGCTGCAGCTCTCGCTGCAGCTCTCACAATCCAATCATTCCACCTCCAAACATTCCTGCATTAACACGGGAGCTTTTGGGGGGACATCTCATATCCAAACTATAATAGCCTGTGAAATCATAAAAGAAAAAAAAATTTAAAGAAGTTAGGAGTTTAGTCCAGGAAATCCAATCTGAGTTCAGAAAGGTAAAACAGAGTACACAGGGAGGGGAACAAGATGATCAAAGCATAAAAGAAGAAAATGTCCTAGACTATAGGACACAGGCTCTCAGATCCAAAGGCCCACTAAGCACTGAGCCCAATACATAAAGAAGACCAAGGTATATCATCATGAAATGTCAGAGCAATAAATGAGAGAAAGCACAGAGTATTTCTGAAAGAGTTAAAAAAAAGTTATATACTCTTTTCAAGGCAATTTTTGGTGGAAGGGTACATCATTTCTCTTTGCCAAGCCTCAAATCAATAAAATTCTTTTTATGAGACAGTGACTGAAATGTTCAGGACTAGAAGAGACACACATCAATCAAAAGGGGTTTCTTCAACAAAATCCTTCAACAAAATTCTACTGCAGATAATCTTAAATTATAATCAGATGATACTTGTTAGTTTCTCAGACTTTTTCCTTAATGAGAATGTTTCTTGAATGGTATCAAAAGTCAGAGTGGAAATTTGAGACCTGCTTGTCACTTGTTTGGGGAAGAATGAATGAGAGATGCTTGTCCAAAGATAAGGTTCATGGACAACAGCTTCAAGTGACCAGCCTCCCTCATTGATAGCCAAAAATGAAGCATAAAACATACAATTGAAGAGATGCCATACAATTGAAACCTATTCTTTGTATTGTGGGGCTCTAAGAAGCAGATGACCTCAGTTTTCTAATAGACATTCTACAAGGTATTGATCATATAAAAGTTCTCATGGCATATATAAGGCCTAAAAAGGAAAGCCTCCCCAACCTCCAGCACAGCTTGCCTCTGTTCTCCCATTTACCTAGATTTTCTCCTGGAAATTGCTGTCCCATGGTCTCTAAGAATTGGTTCTACAGGTTCACACATTTGCAAATGAAGGATGCTGCTGAGAATTCCTGCCACACATATAAAGGAAGAGGACCAGAATGTGTCAGACTTTCTAGCAGTCAGTCTGTCCTTCATGGGAAGGCTAAGACCGACCTCCATGGCAAAAGTAGTAGCTAAATTTTCAGACTAGAGTTGGAAGGAAAGAGAGAGAGAGAAAGAGAGAGAGAGAGAGCGCTATGATTCTGAGCCTTCCACTCTCCAAGAAATAGCGCAAAATACTCAAGCTGTCAACAGCACAATAAACACCTCTGAAAGGCACACACACCCATCCCCGGTAAGGGCTTTTCAGGACAGCTGGTGTAGCACTTTTGTACAAATTAGAAGAGGAGACCCTACTGGGCAGATGGCCCCAGGCTCACAGTGCTGGTTTGGCCCTTCCTCAGGGCAGAGTCAGCCTAACTAAAGGAACATCAACTGGATTCACTCTTCGCTTTTTACTCCCTCAAACCAGTACCTTTGTGACCCAAATCACAAAATGCTCAACATACATGATGGCTGGGCATTTGGCCAAACTCAGTCCTCAGCTGGTGAGCTGGCTGGACGCAGGTCAGGTAACTTCTTCCCCAAGGCTTACATCCTGACTTAAGTTCTGATTCTGCCTGTTTTGTTCTGAGAAAAGAGAACAGCGAGGGGAAGGGGTAATCTCTCCCTTGGGCCTCAAGCAGCTGGTCCAAGCCAAACTCTGCATTCTTTCCTTCTGCTCCACATTGGGCCATGCTTGCAGGTCACCAGTTGGGGACCCTCCTTCCCAGCAAGAGGTTGCCCAAAGCCCACCTTACTACAACTTCTAGAAAGAAAGCCATATGGACTTTCTCAAAAACTCATCCAGTTAGGAAGAGGAAGGTGACAGCAGGAGGAAGAGGACAAGAAAATGTGACTAAGAGAAAGATTGCAAAAGGATATTCTCCCAGGCCACAAGAATTTTATCTCCTCTCCTCCCCTCCCTCCAAATCCTTCTCTTCTGAACTCAAATCAGTGGGCATCAAATCAATCAAACCCAGGGTTTGGGAGGTCAGTAGTGAAGATTTTTTATCTCTAGGGACTGGGATGTGACTCCAAAGCTCACAAGGGCCACATTATGCATTGGTGGCTGCAGGAGAACTTGAATGGCATCAACTAGAGCACAGAAGCTACCAAACACAGTGCCAGGGAAGAGAGAAACATGGGTCCCAGCAATTCTACTGTCTAGGGACTTATTGTCAAATGTGGTTTATGTTATTATTCAAATACTTACATTCTTTGGATGTCCTTCATAAGACTACTATGGCTGGGGAAGCAGGGATTACAATTTCAAATTCTCCAGCCACATTCATTGATCTAAATGGAATCCTTTGACTCACAGCCCCAGCAGTGCCGTGGAGGAGCTCAGGACTGTGAACTATATGTCATTCCCATTGCACAGCTTCAGCATCTCACCTCATCAATGGGGTGCAGGACACCCACTGAAGTTATCTCTACATCAAGAGAATTTAGATGCAGCATTCATGATGCCTCTGCTCTATCTGTTCCCAGCAGTTGGCATAAATGGAAGGAAGGAAAAGTCCTTTCCAATTCCTGATAGTGGATTTAAATTTTTCCATCTATTCCCCAATTATTCTTACCACACTTTTTGGCCCTGTGGCTTGATGGAGAGCAGCCTTGAGGCCTGCAACCCATTAGCCATCAGGGATATACTAAAATTTGTCTTGACTTTAATTCTATTCCATATTTGAGAGCCCTTTTGTATGTTAGCAAGTTCTGAATCACCTATTGTGAGTCTTGTAGTTGGATTCCTATTGTAGAGAAATGACTCCTTTTTAATTTAGATAGAATTCTTCCAACTGGGCTAGTGTCTAATTAGGATTATTTTGATTGTACCCAAATGAAACAAATTTTAGCCCAAGACAACATTTTCACCCATTTAAGCAATGCCTGAGTGTTGGGAGGTCCACTAAACTTTAATAACAGTTCAAAGACTATTTTTTTCCCTATGTGCTCCAGGAGTCTTCCTCTGAGACTTCTCCAAGTTGTCCTACTCTTATAAAGACATGTACTGCCTTGGTGACCAATGGGATCAACATTAAGAGACTGTTTTCTTGTTGTTTTGATACTGACGGTTGAACCTAAGGTGATTTACCACTGTGTGACATCTCCAGTTCCTTTTTTATTTTTATTTTGTAGTTTGAGACAAAGTCTCACTAAGTTCTTTAGGGCTGTGCTAAGTTGCTGAGGCTGGCCTTGAACTTGTGACCCTCCTGCCTCAGCCTCCCGTGCTGTTGGGATTACAGATGTAGGCCACCATGCCTGGCTAAGAGACAGTCTTTGGGAGTGCTTTGAAGCCATTTAGCACTTTTTCAATAATAACCCACATATATCCCACTCTATAGTACTCTAATAACAGAACAATAAGCAGTCCAAAACCAATCCCTTCCCAGTGGGCTGTCAGAGTTCACCCTGAGACTTGATGTCCTCTTTTTACCATTCCATTCATAAGCTACTCAGGTGATTTGTTCAGCCAAACAGAACATATTAGTCAGTTTTTCATCCCTATGACAGATAGCATCTAAAGGAGGAAAGATTTCTTTTGGCTCTCAGTTTCAGAGGCTTCAGGTCATAGTTGGCCAGCTCCCTTGCTATGGGCCTGTGGTGGGGTAGAGCATCATGGCAAAGAGAGCATAGTGGAACACAGCTGCTCATCTCATAGCATCTGGGAATCAGAGAGAGACAGAGGAAGGGGCTAGGTACAAGACATAGTCCCCAAGGACCTGCTCCCTCCCACTAGGTTCCTCCTAAGTTTCTACCACCTTCCAATAATCCATTCAGCTATGAGTCCCTCAGTGGATTAACCCCTGATGAGGTCAGAGCCCTCCAAACACCCACCTCCAAACATTGCTGCACTAGGGAACAAGCTTTTATCACATGAGCCTTGAGGGGGACATTCCAGATCAAACCATCACACAGAAGATTACTTTTAGAATCCTTTCTTATTAAGCTACAGCTTAAAGGTTTTCTCCTAACAAATCTCCTCCATGGGGACAGGAGGTAGGTCTGCCTTATTCATTCCTCTACCCTCATTCGCTTGCATCATGTCCAATGTACAGGAAGTGCTTGAAAAGCATTACCAAGTTACAATAATGAACCAAATCAAATGAGCCAGTCAACATCAACTCAAATCACATCATCAAATTTTACCACATATAACATGGTTCACATATCTGTAAAGAACAAGAGTATCTTCTTCCCAAGGCCTTTTCTTAAGATGTAAATCAGCCCCTACTTAGTGAAGATTGTTTCTCTGTGACCTAAAGATGTGACAAGAATATCACTGTGAATTTTTACCTACCAACTAGGAGAATCAAATATCTTTCCTTCTTTATATCTTAGATTTTTACTTTCCAAACATGGGCTATGGATCTAGACCATCTGTTCAGATCTTGACTTTGCTCCTTATTAGCTATAACCTTGGACAAATCTCCCAAGTTTACATCTGTAAAATGGAATAATAATAGTTTATAATTTAGGGCCAGGGGCTGTGGCCCAGTGGAAGAGCGCTTGCCTCGCATGTGTGAGGCCCTGGGTTTGATCCTCAGCACCACATATAAATACATAAAGATATTTGTGTCCATCTACAACTAAAACAATATTTAAAAAATAGTTTATAATTTAGAGGCTGTTGTAAGAAGTAGGTGAATGTTGTGCAGTGTTTAACACGGTGTGTGGCACCATTAAGTACTTAATAAATAATAGCTGTTTTATTATTATTATATAAATTTGGCTTGATTTAGTAAAAATAATGTTCATCTCAAAGTGCAGTCAGAGTACTTATGTCTTCTTTGAAAAGCAATAGAAAAATATCATTACCTGTACCACTTATCCCCCCCCCCAAAAAAACCCATAATAGTTTCCTTCTGATACTGATATCTGCAGGTAAATTATGCCTATCAACTACTTCTGCAATAGCTATTGTCTTTATGAGCTTAATGAAGCTTCTTGAGGTTAGAGTATCATTCAGAAGTACAGGAATCCTTTACTTTCTTTGGAGCCACTTCACCAACTCCACTCCCTTTGACATCTACATCTGAGTTTAGACTCCAAGGAGATAAGCTCAGTCTGAACCAGAGAAAAAGGAAGCCTGCCTGAGCAGGCTGATGGTAGAAAAGAGCCCTCAAGAGTTGACAAAATCATACAAGTTGCTAGTTCTGGACCCTGGTGTATCCCTTTTTAGGATGCGAAGTCCAATCCAAAAAGTTTAGAAAGTTTAGAAATCTAAACTTTCTTTAGGATTTCTACAACTCTTGAAAAGAGACCATTGGCACAGAGAAATTCTAACTGAGGTTAAGAGTCTTTGTGCTCTTGACTCACAGGGATTTGCCTGCATGTGGTGAGAAGCTGAACTGGGCCAAATTCTCAAACAAAGGATCAATTTCAGGTCCAGCCATAGGACTAGTTAAAGATAGGATCAGGCCTTTTGGTGTTGCCAAACTAGAAAGGGAGATGAAAACAATTGTGTTTTAAGACAGCTAATCTGTTATGTCATTTTGAGGTGGACTGGAAAAAAGAGTGGACCTAGAGCTGAGGAGACCCTTCTAGAAAGGAGACAAACAGGCCTGCACTGTATGGTGCCAACAGTGAAAATGAAAAGGTTAGATGAAAGACATGTGAAATGCTGGCTGGTCAGCTGGATACAGGGCCAGGGAGAAGGAAGAAGTCAGTAACCCCAAGGGTTTAATCCTGAATGGTTTGAAGAATCCCATGAGTGAGTGGAGGGCTCAATGATGTGGGAGCTGAATGATCAGCTGCTGAGTTTAATGACGTCACCCTGTGCATAGATGGAGGCAGCAGAAAGTACACAGGATTTGGAGGGACAGAAAACAGGGCTATAAACTCAGGTCTTGGAGTGACATCCATTGTGAAGCTGCGAGAATGGGCATATTCCCCCAGGGAAAGGATGAGAGGAAAAAGAGCTTGAAGTTGCCATCCAAAACAGAAAGTTACTTGACAGGGCAGAAGGAAGACTGAGGAAGAGAAGGAGAAGAAAAAGTCTAAGAAAGAAGATATATTAGAGTTCTCCAGAGAAACCGGACCAGTAAGATGTGTGTATATATAAAGAAAAAGATTTAGTTTAAGGAATTGGTTCATATAATTATGGAGCCTGGCAAGTCCAAACTCTGGAGATTTAAGGAAGAGCTGATGGTGTAGTTCAAATCTGAAGAGAGTTTGCTGCAGAATTCCTCCTTTTGCAGGGGAAGTCAGACAGCACCCTATTAAGACCTTCTGCAAGCCAGGTGCCGTGTCCCAGTGGCGTGGGAGACTGAAGTAGGAGGATCACAAGTTCAAAGCCAGCTTCATCAAAGGCGAGGTGCTAAGCAACTCAGTGAGACCCTGTCTCTAAATAAAATACAAAATAGGGCTTAGTGGTCGAGTGTCCCTGAGTTTAATCCCTCACCCTGAAAAAAAAAAAAGAATTTCAACAGATTGGATAAGGCCCACTCATATTAGGGAGGGCAGACTGTTTTATTCAAAGTCCTTCAGTTAAAATATTAATCTCAATTTTAAAAAAACTCACTTTAGAATATTATTATCTAGACTCAACATCTAGAATATTATTTGGTCAAATGTCTGACACGTGGCCCAGCCAAGTTGAAACATAAAATGAAATCAACTATCATAGAGGATGAAGACATATCCCCAGGGAGTCCTAGGATGAGGCTTAAAGATAGAAGGCAATGCTCAAACATAAGCTAGCTGAGAGCCAGGGATTTCTAAGGAAAACTCCACTGGACTTACATCTGGGGATCCCCAGATGGTAATCATGTTTCTCCTCCTATTCAGTATAAAATACCTAAGAGCATGGGTTTGGGATAAAAAATAAAATCTGGAAGGCCATCCTGATGCAGTTGTTCCTCACTGTGACCCTGTACAAATAGCTTTTCCTTCTGGGTCTGTTTTTCGTTTTTCTTTTTTCTTTTGTAGTACTGGAGATTGAACTCAGGGGCACTCGACCACTGAGCCACATCCCCATCCCCATTTTGTGTTTTATGTAGAGACAGGGTCTCACTGAGTTGCTTAGTGCCTCGCCGTTGCTGAGGCTGGCTTTGAACTCGCAATTCTCCTGTCTCAGCCTCCAACAGTGCTGGGATTACAGGCATGCTCCATTGGGCTCAGCTCAGTTTTTCTTTTTCTTTCTTAAAATTTATTCTTAGTGTTTTATTTGTTCTTTTTAGATATACACAACTGTAGAGTATATTTTGACACATTATACATACATGGAGTATATCTTATTCTATCTCTAAAATAGGATGGTAGAAGGCGGTTCCAAGATGGCGGCCTAGACAGTCCACTCTGCGCTAGGCTCTCAGAGACCAAGGCTGGAAGTGGTGGAGGCGCCGTTTTCCAGCCAGCTTCCTGGCATCATTCTGCGGCTCACCATCCCACGCAGGAATTTCGCTCGTGTGTGTGAGTACGGGATCACCGGGAGGCAGCGGTAGCTGGGAGGCGTGGCTTGGCACTGGCTGGAGAAACGCAGTTGCAGCCTGGGCCTCGGACCAGGGCTCCAGCTCTCCGAGACTGAGACTGGAAGTAGCGGGGAGCCATTTTCCAACCAGTTTCTTGGCAGCTCTCTGCAGCTCTCCGCCCCACGAAAGAGTCTCGCTCGCGAGTGTAAACCCAGGGCCACCGGGAGGCAGCGGGAGCCGCAACAGCATAAATTTGGCGCTGGCCAGTGGAACGCAGTTGCAGCCAGGGGCCTCGGCCCAGGGCTCAGGCTCTTCAAGACCGAGACTGGAAGTAGCAGGGTGCCATTTTCCAACCAGTTTCTTGGTAGCTCTCTGCAGCTCACCACCCCACGCAAGAGTCTCACTTGCGTGTGTGAGCGCAGGGCCACCGGGAGACAGCAGTAGCCAGGAGGCGTGACTTTGGCACTGACCGGCGGAGTGCAGTTGTGGTGGGGGATCTGGCCCAGGGCTCCAGCCCGGAGTTTACCCTGGGCGTGCCAGGCCTGCTTCCGCACAGGGTGTCTGGCCCCAGCGCCCACCCAACCGCGAGAGACCGCTAGCAGTTGCTACTGTGGACTGACTGTCTCCTGAGTGGAACCCCAGCTATTGTTCTTTGTGGACCACCTTCTAACACGGCAGAACTTCCTACACACCAGGGGGCACAGGTAAACACCTGGGAGCAAACCTTGGCCACGGTGGAACAGCAACTCCACCAGCGGCCCAGAGTTTCACCTTGGCCTGGGACCAGTACCAAGGATACCAGCAGGGAAAGTCCAGCAAACAACGGACAACGCCACCTACTGGAGGAGAGGTAACAAAACCCTGCAGGGGAACTATAACCATATAGGAATTAAAACTAACACCTTGGATCAGCAGAGCTAGAAGGAAAGACACACAAACATCATGAGAAAACAAGGGAAGAAAGTGACTCAAACAAACCAAGATATTACACTCCTAGAATCCATGGGCTGTACAGCAGGAGGAATGACAGAACAGGAATTCAGGATGTACATAAGTAAAATGGTCGGTGACTTAAAGAATGATATAAGAGAGCAAACCCAGTCAGCAATAGATCACTTTGATAAAGAGATTCATAGGCAAATACAGGAAGTAAAAGATCACTTCAATAAAGAGATACACAGGCAAATACTGGAAGTAAAAATTCACTTCAATAAGGAGATAGAGATTCTGAAAAGGAACCAAACAGAAATCCTTGAAATGAAAGAAACAATAAACCAAATCAAAAACTCAATAGAAAGCATCACCAGCAGATTAGACCACTTGGAAGACAGAACCTCAGATACTGAAGACAAAATATTTAACCT
>PVHX01010725.1:0-68443 GCA_004024805.1 Geosciurus inauris | reverse complement strand
GGTGGGGAGTGGATGTGGGTGGCGGTATTCAACCGTTGCTACGTGGAGGGGAAATAAAGGAAGCGTCTGCAGGCCCTTGGCTTCCTGCAGTTCTTACCGGCCTCTCAACCTCTTACTCATTTATACCCAGGACCAAGAAACCCAAGGTGTCTGTGGACGCCTATACCATCCCTGCCCAGCCTTCTGCCTCTGCCAGAATAAGGGACTCTTTGAGGAAGGTGAGGGAATTGCTTGGATGTTCACACAGGTACATGCCTCCTTACCCACATTTTGCACACAGGTCACATTTTGCTCCTCTTGTCCCTGTTGCCACCAAGGCACCCTAGTGCATAGAATGGCTGCCTGCTTTTGAGTTCCCCTGTATGGGGGCTATGCACCAAAACCTTTGTATCTACAGTATCATCGCCAATCCTCACAGTGATCTTCAAAGGTACTTATTATTATCCACATTTTATAGTTGAGGAAATTGAGGATTGAGTGACTCGCCCAAGGTTACACCTGTGGTTAAGGACAGCCAGATTCAAGGCCAAAGATTCCAAAGCCCATATACTTTGCTGCCCTCCTATCGCACTGTATAGTACACATTTCTAATTTAATTTGCACACACACAGACATCCATGCACACTGATACATGGCCTATAAACTGTTAATCACACCCCACACCTATGCACCCACCAGCATTGTGCAACAGTACCACCCATAGATTTTGCGTAGAGCCTTATGGCTTTCAAGTACAAACATGCACCATCAGCTTGTTCACACAACATATCTTCATTGACTGATACATTCCCACACCTACCTCAGCAAGCACACACACTCATATTTATATGCTTATGGAAGGTGGGTTAACGTCATCTCAGAGGTTATAGTTACAAACTGTGCTATGAAGAAGGTGACCTGCCACAACTTCCCAACCTTTTCAACAAAGCTTTGAAAAAGGCCTCTTTGATCTTACCATCCTAACTCAACAACCTCACACACCTGTCCCCCTGGCCGGCTTCCTTCCCTGTCCCAGGATTCAGAGGAAAGTGGCTGCATGGAGAAGCAGCTGTGAATAAGACACAGCATCCTTCCTTATGTTCTATAGTTTGGGTCTTTTCTTTCCTCTTTATTTTCTTACCTACTGTGTCTGAACAACTCACCCACAGCCCGTTTCTGAGCAAGGGAAAGTTAAACAGACAACAGTAAAGAAACTTTTGGAGCTGGGCGCGGTGGCACATGCTTATAATCTCAGCACTTTGGGAGGCTAAGACAGGAGAATCACCAGTTCAAAGCCAGCCTCAACAAGGACAAGGTGCTAAGCAAGTCAGTGAGACCCTGTCTCTACATAAAACACAAAATAGGGCTGGGGATGTGGCTCAGCGGTCGAATACCCCCGAGTTCAATCCCCAGTACCAAAACAAAACAAAACAAAACAAAACAAAAAACTATTTTGGAATAGTTGTGCTGAGCTCAGAACTCAGAGTTCTTCAATGTGGTATGGAGATTGCCTGTCACAACTATCTTGGGAATCAAGTCCAAAATAAGCCCCTGACTGGGCCGGTGCGTCTGGTCCCCAACCCAGCCCAGTTGGAGGTAGTTTGCAGTAGTGAGGGAGATTTTACAGCCTGGGGATATAGCTCAGTTGGCAGTATGCACAAAGGTGGTGTTGGGTTCAATCCCCAACACCACCAAAAAAAAAAAAAAAAAAAAAAGTCAAGAGATTTTAAGGTCACCCTGTATGGAAAACCCTGTATGGAAAACCCTCTGTGGATTGTTCTCAAGCAGTCACTTCCTTCTGGGACTTGCCCTCAAGGCACTCAGAGGTGACCAAAAGTGACATTTGTTCTCTGCTCTCCAGCTCTTCCACTCCTTTGGTCCCTCTCACCTCCCCAGGGCACTTCCTTGAAAGATAGAGAAGGTACCTTGTTAAATTTTGGTAGGTCCTACCAAAATGTCAACTCCCACAGCCCAAATCAGTTGTTTTGTTGGGGAAGACTTGGAAACGGAAAGGAGAGGAACCGGCTGAACAGAGCTTCAGATTTAATGGCTTGTCACAGCTCCCTGCTGGAAGGCAATAACTTGACATTTTAGCACCCAATGAGTGTCAGTTGCATCTTTATCATGAGAAAGCCAGTCTCTGAAATGGCTCTTTAAATATATTAAAGTATATTTTAAGGTCGTCTGCAGTGGCTGTGTGGAAGCACTGCCTAACCGTTCAGTAGACTTGTCTTGAGGGAATAACAATTTAGGCCCGATGTGTGGTTCCATTAAAGGAAAAACGTCTACTCTGGCTGCCTGGCCTGTGGGGGCTGGGAAATGATGCCTGTCCATAGCTGCTTATTATTTGAAAGGCAAGGTCCTGTCCTCAGACTCCCAAGGTTCCAGGGAGACAGGCTTTCGGGGACAAGTGCTACGGAAAGAGTCTCTATGGCTGTCCCATCTTTGGCTGGGATTTATGGGCAGGCCAGGGTTATGAGTTTCCTTGGGGCTATAGATCCTCCCTTCTCTCAGAGCAGTGCTCCCCATTGGCTGGCTGAATGCTTGTTGGCTGGGACCCACAATCCCAGCTCCCTATGAATAGGTGAGAGGGATGCAAAAAGTGGGCCATCATAATCCCAAATGGGACAACAGCCTTGTCTCTGTAGCTGAACCAGCCACTGCAACCTGTGTTTTCTGGAAACCTAGAAGCCTCCAGTGCCTTGTTTTCTTCCAACAGCATGTTTGAGGTCTAGAAGGGGTAAAAATAAATCTATCCATAAAAATAACCACTATGTGTGGGAAAGTTGAGTTGCCCCTCTGGGGCAAGAGGGAGGGCACTGTCTCTGCAAGTTCATAGTCAAGATGTTCTCATCTTTCCATTAAAGAGAACGGAGCCGGGCGCGGTGGCGCAAGCCTGTAATCCCAGCACTTAGGGAGGCTGAGATGGGAGAATCGCAAGTTCAAAGCCAGCCTCAGCAACAGCGAGGCGCTAAGCAACTCAGTGAGACCCTGTCTCTACATAAAACACAAAATAGGGCTGGGGATGTGGCTCAGTGGCCGAGTGCCCCTGAGTTCAATCCCCAGTACAAAAAAAAAAAAAAAAAAGAGAATGGAGTCTGCACTGCTATCCCTCAGGTGTTTGCTGGGTTGGTTTTAGGACTGGGGAGTGAACCCAGAGGGGCTCAATCACTGAGCCACATCCCCAGCCCTTTTTTGTATTTTTATTTAGAGATGGAGTCTCACTAAGTTGTGGAGGCTGGCTTTGAAAGTTGTGATCCTCCTACTTCAGTCTCCTCTGGGATTACAAGCTTGCACCACTGTGCCTGGTCCCCAGGTGTTCCTTTGCTTCCTAAGAGCTCCACCTTGGGTTCTTCCAGCCCCCTCACCATTTTTCTCCATCTCCTTTGAATGTGGACTGCACACTCCCCTATTTGGATATTCACTGTTTCGCCTCCTCCAGAACAGCAAACATCCTGGTCACACCGAGTCTCAGGGCTTCCTTAAAATGGTCTTCCTCCCCCTGGTTAAGAAGGGGACTACCCCCTACCTGACTCAAGCTGAGCCAATTGTACCCTTTCCTGGGATCTTTGAAATTAAGATGGAGGGAAAAGGCTCGGTTCCAGCAGTGAACACAGCTAAATTGTGAGGTTCTGGAAGTGTTGGGGCTATTTCCTGCCACATGGAAGAAGCTGAAAAGAGAAGATCACAGAGGCAGAGAAGAAAGCTGAAGAGTGAGTGCTGGCAGCCTTGGAGTCAGCAGTACCTCACATCCTTGCCTTTCCTACAGATGAATCACATGACTCATCACGCATGTGTATGCTAGATGAAACTGGGTTTTTTGGTCATTTGTACTAAGAAATATAGGAATGTAATGTGGAAAGTAATATAGAAACCCTTTGAATGGGTATCTCTATTTAGATATACTCATTTCTGTGCATTTATTCATTTAGTAAGTATTACTGAATGCCTGCCACTGAATTCAATATTTATTGAATGTTTAGTGTTTCAGTATCCACTGGGCCTAGATGAGGTATAGAGATAATAAGCTTATAGTTTAATGGAGATAAGGAAGATAAGTTCATATCATGAGTAGTCACAGAATATAGTTAGAATATAGTATAGAATGTAGTTTTTCTTGTTGGGTGCTGTGGTGCATACCTGTAACCTCAGTGGCTCCAGAGGCTGAGGCAGGAGAATCATGAGTTCAAAGCTAGCCTCAGTAAAAGTGAGGTGCTAAGCAACTCAGTGAGACCCTGTCTCTAAATAAAATACAAAATAGGGCTGGGGATGTGGGTCAGTGATCAAGTGCCCCTAAGTTCAATCCCTGGTACCCTTCCCCCAAAATAATAATTATATATTCTTTTTTTTTTTTTTCCTCCTCACTGCCGGGGATTGAACGTAGGGGCACTCTACCACTGAGCTACATCACCAATTCTCCCCACCCTCTTTTTTTTCCAGTACTGCAGATGAACCCAGGAGTGCTCTACCACTGAACTAGGTCCTTGTCCCTTTTTAATTTAATTTTTATTTATTTTATATTAAGTTGCTGAGGCTGACTTTGAGCTTGCAATCTTCTTGCCTCAGCCTCCCCAGTTGCTGGGATTGATTATAAGAGTGAGCCACCACACTTGGCTTTTTTAAAACTTTTCTAAATTGCGTAGATTGGCCTTACACCTTCAATCCTCTTGCTTTAACCTCCAAAATTGCTGGGAATACATGTATGTGTCTCTTATCCAAATTCCTGACTTACAAAGAAAGTAACTTTGAAGTGACCAATGTGCTTTTTGTCCTTAGATTTATTTTTTCAGGCCTTCTCTGCATATAAAACCAAATTCCTAGCTGGGTAGGGTGGTGCACGCCTATAATCTCAGTAACTTGGGAGGCCTAGAAAGGAGGATTGCAAATTCAAGTCTAGCCTCAGTAATTTTGTGAAACCCTGTCTCAAAATAAAAAATACAAAGGGCTGGGTATGTAGCTCTGTGAAATAGCTCCCTTGACTTTAATCTCTAGTACCACAAAAAACACAGAAATAACAAACAAAACCCCACAAACTCTTTTGCTCCATTTATTGAAACACTTATTCTAGTTTATGGAATGAAATGATGTTGCCTGATTCTAGAATTGTAAGATAAAGCCAACCAAGATCTTTAAATTAAATTTTTTTTTTTTTTTTTTGGTACTGAGGATTGAACTCAGGGGTACTCGACCACTGAGCCACATCCCCAGCCCTATTTTATGTTTTTTATGTAGACACAGGGTCTCACTGAGTTGCTTAGTACCTTGCCATTGCTGAGGCTGGCTTTGAACTTGCAATTCTCCTGTCTCAGCCTTCCAAAGTGCTGGGATTATGAGCGTGTGCCACCGCGCCCGGCTTTGTTTTTGTTTTTGACATATATAACATAGTCCTTGCCTTCCAGAATCCTCTGATCTAGTGGTGAAGACACATAAAAAACAGATAAGAGGGCTGAGGGCTATATAGCTCAGTGGTAGAGCACTGCCTAGCAAGCTTGACTTTGATCCCCAGTACCACAAAAACAAAAAACAGGTAACAACAGACCAAAGCATGATTCAGTCTAAAACTTGGAACCAGATGAAAAACTCAGAGAAACTTTGAAAAAGGCTTCTTAGAGTTGGTGGGACTCCAGCTAAACTTTGAAAATTCTTCTTAGTGTTTTTCTTTCTATCCTCCTACAGAACAGAGAGTGATGGCTGAAGGCAGGATAGACAGAGGCTTCTAATCAAGTAATATCTACTCCTGTGCTCTTTGTCTGTCCTTATCATATATAGCCAGGGAAGGGGTTGTGATGGGGAAGAAACTGCACTGAAGTAGACAGAGCTTGGGAAACTAATTAAGCTCTGCCTAAGGTTGGGACAATAGTGAACTCCAACTCAAGGACCATGGGTAAGAATGTTAGGCAGAAGTACCAGGTGGAAGTCCATGGACTTGGCCTGGGTTACGATGCCAGAAGATAAGTAAGGAAAGCCTGTAACTAGACAGGAACACAGCCCGAATACATCCACATATACAGTCCTCATGTACAATCAAAACAACAAATTCTACTGGGCACAGTGGCACATGCCTCTAATCCCAGTGATTCAAGAGACTTAGGCAGGAGAATTACGAGTTTGAGGCCAGCCTCAGCAATTTAGTGAGACTCTTAGCAACTTAATGAGAACCTTTCTCAAAATAAAAATAAATAAAAAGGACTGGGATGTAGGTCTGTATTTGGGTTCAATCTACTGTTCAAAAAAAAAAAAAAAAAAAAGTGCTAATTCTGAAGTCCCTTCAGGAGGACTGATTGATTTAGGAGGAAACAGGGACCAGGGAGGGATGACTCTGCTCATGGAAGATGATAGTGACTTTAATTGGGAGGGTCCAAGAAGGATGAAGATGGATAGTTCTAGCTGTGCTCTTATGAGAAAAGCAAATCCAGCAGCTGCATCAGCCACAATGGCAGTAGCAAATTGGTCATTCTCCGCTGTAGGAACCTTGCTGGGTCCTCCACAGGGAGCCTGGCTTCCAGCTCACCCCTTGGCGAGTGTGGGTGGTCATCTACATTACAAGCCCTGTTTTCATTTTTTCCACTTCCTGGGATTCCTGTGGAGAGGACTGGAGGGGACAAACTTTATGGAGATCATTAGAAAGTATGCCTGAATCTGCAAGAGTGGGTTGAAGAATTAATCAAAGGATACTTTCTCTGCTGGCTTGAGGAGCTGGTCTCAGAGGACCACCTAGTCACTGTCACCACAGGGATCTTTGTGGCCCAGTTTTGTTGGATTTTTTTTTGTTCTTTGTTCCATTGCTGGTTTCATGCTCTGATTCTAGCAATAATGAGGTTTATTGGGGGTGCCAAGAGTTCCAATTTGCTCTTCGATCTCAGGTCCATGTCCAGATAGAAGAGGATTGGAAAAAATTGAGCTGGAGAGCGAGAGTAGGTTTTCATAGGAGAAAACTGTGCACAGGACTGTGTGCTCCTGGAGGGAAGGGATAGCCTCTTCTTTGTCTTCGCATCCTGTGACATCCACATCCAGGACATCTGGTACATCCTGTCAAATGAGGAGTGCAGAATTTCATATGGAAAAATCAGAAGTATCTTTTGATTTTGATGATACGCAGAAGCAGTTCAATTTACTTGGGAGCATAATTTACTGTTCAAATTTCATTCTGCTTCAGTTGTTTTGGAAGCTGCGGTGGTTTGGGTTTCATTTCACTTTGAACTCATTAACTAGGTTATTGTTTTGTTTTTAACTCAAGTTTGGTTCATGATTTGTTTTTCTAACAAAATATTTGTCTCTCATTTGTTTCAGGGTACAGCAAATTAGTGCCATTTAAAAATAGTTTTTGGTTAATGATTGTGCTCAGTAGAGCTGAGGAAGTGAGTGTAGAGGGAAGGGAATAAGTGAGGATTTTTAAATTTAATTTTTAATCCTAATTAGAGTGTCAGCAGTGCCCTGAGTTCTCATTAAGTTTCAAACGAAGATCAAAAGAAACCCAGTGGAAGAATCCTTCCTGGCTCCCATGCCTATCCCATCTCACTTGCCCCTGGTTCCAGAGCCTTTGAAAACCCTCCTGTGCTGCAGAACATGATGAGGTAAGTCTGGAATCCCAGCCACTCAGCAGACAGAAACAGGAAGATCTCAAGTTCAAGGCCAGCCTCCAGCAATTTAGCAAGACCCTGTCTTAAAAAAAAAAAAGTGCTGAGGATGTGGTTCAGAGGTAGAACGGTCCTGGATTCAATCCCCACTACTGGAAAGGAAAAGAAAGAAAGAGAAGAAGCCGAGCGTGGTCGCACACACCTATAATCCCAGCACTTTGGGAGACTGAGGCAGGAGGATCGCAAGTTCAAAGCCAGCCTCAGCGATGGCAAGGTGCTAAGCAACTCAGTGAGACCCTGAGTTCAATCCTCCATGCCAAAAAAAGAAAAAAGAAACTCAGTGAGACCCTGAGTTCAATCCTCCATGCCAAAAAAAGAAAAAAGAAACTCAGTGAGACCCTGAGTTCAATCCTCCATGCCAAAAAAAAAAAAAGAATGGAATGGTCATATCTTCATCTACTTGAGTTCACTTGAGTTGCTATAACAAAACTGAGCATGGGTAATTTATAAACAGATTTTTTTTTTTTTAATAATTCCAGAGGCTGGGAAGTCCACAAAATGCAACAGATTTGATGTCTGAGGAAAACTCATTCTGGTTCAGAGTCGCTTTTTTGCTGGGTCCTCACATGCTAGGAGGGTAAAGGAGCCTCCTCTTTGTTCTGTTTTTGCAGTGAGGGGATGGCACCCAGGGAATCCCAGAGTCCTGCACATGCTAGACAAGCATTCTACCATTGAGCACATTCTTGGCTAGAGTTGGAGTTCCTTCTTGTATCAGGGCACTAGTCACCTCCTGAAGGCCCCACCTCTTGATATTTTTACATTAGGGATTGGGTTTCAACATATGAGTTTTGGGAAGAGCCACAGCAGGCCATGAGATATATATATAAACTAATACTACCCAACAACTGTCTGCTGCACCCTGCTCCCTTCTCTAGGTCTCCCCTGACCTCTGGGAAAGAAGGCACCCTGTGCTTTTGCGAAGTCTCTCAGTCCATACCCTTGCCTCCAAGCACAACTGCTTGTGGCTCAGTGAATGGAGATCCCTCTGAGAGGGAGATGCCTAGGCTTCTGTTAGAGGAGGTTAAACTCTTCTGAGGGTCTGCACTCAGTCCCCATTGCGAATTCTGATGGGTCCCCACCAGAAACAACCACAAAAGGACAAGAACTGAGGAATGTGACATTATGATTTTCCCTGGCACCCATGCCACACTGATATTTGTGGCCTAGTTTCTACCTTAGAAGCACCTTCACCTACTGGAACTAAAAGTGGAGATGAGAGAGAGAAGTGCCTGCCAGGACATGGAGGTGAGCAGGGTTGCTCTGATGGTTGCTCCAACATGGCTTCATCTGCCTTCTTGATTTCTTCTGAAGTCTGGTGGTTGGGAATAGGAAGAAAGTTTGCTGTAGGCAAGAAAAAAGCTAGTCCCATGTGTGTCCTATGGAAAGGGGTGGCTTATCAGAGGCATGTAAACTGCTGCAGGCAATGTTCTATGTCTGGTTTGTTGAGTAACCTTTTGCAAACTGCTCAGCTTCTCTAGGTTTGGAGCCTGAGAGGGGATGCCATGGGCCGCCCCTCCTGTGGTGGCAGAAACCTGGCTAATTCATTTGAGGGAAAGGCTAAGGGCAGCACCTTGAGGCAAGATTATTGGGGTAAGTTAGAAACAGAGCCAGATTCTGAGACTGTGGGCTCCTCTGATGAGAGAGGCCCTCCAGAAGTCATCTGTTGTTTCCTTCTACATTCCAGGCAGGTGTGTCCTTGCCATTACCTGAAAAGTACCTGATTCTGGATCAAGAAAGATTTCTGGAAAAGATGACTCAATAGGCTTGTGTGGACACACTATTTTCCAATGGGCTGCAGCTTCCCCCTTTCTGTGAGCTCCAGGCTTCTACTTCTGTACTTTGTGTTGAACACAGAGGTTGCAACAATCCCTATGATCCATCCCGAGTGGACCACCTGCTTTAGGATCACAGGGCACCACTTACCACAAGAGGTCAGAGTGGCAAGCTGTAACTCCAGGCCCTAGAGTTGAAATTTTTTTTTTTGCACTGGGGATTGAACCCAGTGGCACCCCACCACTGAGCTACATCCCCAGCCCATTTTTGTTTTGTTTTGTTTTGTCTTGTTTTTGAGACAGGATCTTTAAGTTGCTGAGGCTGGCTTTGAACTTGTGATCCTCCTGCCTCAGCCTCCTGAGTTGCTGGGATTACAGGCATGCACCATCAAGCCCAGCCCTTTCTATTTTTAAACTTTGAGACAGAGTATCTCTGAGTGGCCTTGGACTTTCAATCCTCTTGCCTCAGCCTCCTAAATTGCTAGGATTACAAGTGTCTCCCTTTGTGCCTGGCTAAACTGTGACTTCTGCTTGGTAAGTACCCCAGTGCAGCTAATGTGATATCCTCTCGCTGAGATAATCAACCCAACCAGAAGCTTTTTGCATAATAAAGACTAAGGAGTAGTAGACACAAGATAACTGTAGCTCAGATCTGCTTGTTCAGCAGTCCCATAAGACTCAGCTCAAGTGCCACCTCCCCTGAGAAGACATCCCTCTCCCAAACCCAGATTAGCTGCTCCTCGGGGCTTCCAGAGGCCTCTCTGTCAAGGTACTCACTGTGTACTATGATGAGCCTCTATGGATCTGCCTCATTCCCACTGGACTCCACATTCCTTGAGGGCAAAGGCATTTTACTCATTTCTGTATCTTCAGTAGCTGGCATTTTACTTGGCATAACAGGTGCCCAAATAATTGTTTTAGCAAATATGAAAGAATGAAGCAATGGTGCATGGATGAATGTAAATTGCCATAGATGCCAGAGGGCTAGGGTTTAGTTACAAGAAGAAACATCTTGGCTAGGGGACCTGTAATCTCAGCTACTCAGGAGGCTGACGCAAGAGAATCAGAAGTTCAAGGCCAGCCCCAGCAATTTAGCCAGACCCTGTTGCAAAAGAAAAAATAAAAGGTGCTGGGAATGTAGCTCAGAGGTAAAGCATCCCCGGGTTCAATTCCCAATACTGAAAAAAAAGAAAAAGAAAAAGAAGAAGGAGAAAAGACATCCTAATTATGTTAAAGAATTCCAGAGCCAGGCAGGCCAAGAAATCTATTTCCTAGAGGTTTTTAAGAAGGAGCAACATGCCAGTTGGTACAGTGATGCAAGCCTGTAATCCCAACAACTGGGGAGGCTGAGGTAGGAGGATTGCAAGTTCAAAGCCAGCTTTGGCAATTTAGCGAGGCCCTAAGCAACTCAGCAAGACCCTGTCTCTAAATAAAACAAAAAAAGGGCCGGGTGATGTGGCTCAGTGATTAAGCGCCCCTGGGTTCAATCCCCAATACCCCCCTCCCCCCTAGAAAATAAAAAGCAACCTGGGCAACTCCTGTAGGGTCCTCACCCTGGGGAGTTCTGTCTCCTCTCACTTGACTATATCCTACTCTTTTATGCTCAAAAAGGAAGGAAGGAAGGAAGGAAGGAAGAAAGGAAGGAAGGAAGGAAGGAAGGAAGGGAGGGAGGGAGGGAGGGAGGGAGGAAGGAAGGAAGGAAGGAAGGAAGGAAGGAAGGAAGGAAGGAAGGGAGGGAGGGAGGGAGGGAGGGAGGAAGGAGGGAAGGAAGGAAGAAAAAAAAGGGCTGAGGATGTAACTTAGTGGCAGAGAACTTACCTAGTATTCACCAAGCCCTGATTCGATCTCCAGTACCACAAAATAAATGAACAAACAAACAAACAAACAAACAAATAAATAATAAAGATTAAAAGAAGAAGAACAACATGCCATCTGCCTGGTTTAGGCTAACCTTGGGTTCTGTCAGGCCTAGGCACAGGGCTGTGGATTCCTGACTTCATTGGAAGCCATAGACACCAAGCAAAGGAGTGAAGAATAGGTCTAGCAGCTCTCTCTAGAAACTGACCCTCTTTCTCCTTCACTTTACTCAAGAGTCCGCCTGTGGCAAGGCAAATGTTGAAATGCTCATTAACCTTTGAGACAGAAAGTCTTGAATTTATCCTACCATTGATCATATACTTCCAAAATGCCAGGTCTCCTGCTAACAGTTTTGGTTGTGCTATTGTATTTGAACTCCATATTAAAGGGTACCACTATCTTCATTTTACAGATGAGGAGACTGAAGGTCATGGAGGCTAGGTAACTTATTCAAGATCATTCAGCTGGTATGTAATACTACTCAGTTTCAAACCTCATTTTCTTACTTTAAAGTCCACGAGTTCTCTTATAAATACTCTGTTCCCAGGCTTCATAGATGCTAGACCTCTGGCTTTCCTCCATTCCTACCCCCTACCTCCATTTGCCCTCTCTTGTACTTAACATCTTATCTGTTGTTTAAAGGTTATTATTGTTGGGGTTTTGTTTTGTACTGGGGATGGAACCCAGAGGCGCTTTACCACTGAGCTACATTTCCAGTCCTTTTCTTTTTTATTTTCATACAGGGTCTCTCTAAGTTGTTTAGGATCTTGCTAAGTTGCTAAGGCTGGCTTTGAACTTGCTGTCCTCCTGCCTCAGCCTCCCAAGTCACTGAGATCACAGCCATGCACTAATGTTCTTGATTGCTGTTTAAACTTCAAAAAAATAATATATTGCTGGTTCTGGCCTCTTGATGTATACTCAGTCCCCATGAAGTGAGAGATCTTTCATCTCTGGCATCTCCCGTCCACAACAGCTTCTGCAGCCACCTCTTCAATCCGCTTTTCTGCTTTCCCATTCCTTCCATCCCAGTCTGTGGCCAGGGTGACTTCACCTTCTCTTGTCTCACTGAAAGCAAAATGCCCTCAGTCTGGGCACCAACATTATTTCTATTTTCATCACAAGTATCTCAATCTCAAGTCAGCAGATCTCCTGAATTATGAAAACTAGAATTTTTCAAGTAGTTTTCTACCTCTTTTGGATACCCAGGAGAGATGAAGTTTGTTTTTCTAAAGAGTCTTCATTTTTCTTGAACTCGCACATTTCCTAAATGCCTTGGGAGTAGTAAAGTCCAGTGCACTGACTGCATGCCTCTGTAAGGTTGAGAAGCAAGGGTGCATAAAACTGAGCTCTGGTTCTTGGAGAACCAGGAGTTTGTCAGAAGTTCCTCAAGTCATCTATCTGTTTGTTGTTTGTTTGTTTTTTTATTCAGTGATGGGAATGAAACCCGGGGCCTTGTGCATGTTAGGCAAGAGATCTATCACTGAGCTACATCCCAGTCTTTTAAAAATTTTATCTTTGAGATACGGTGTTCCTATGTTGCCCAGGCTACTTTTAAACTTGTGATCCTCCTGCCTCAGCCTCAAGAGTAGCTGGGATTGCAGGCGTGTTCCACCATGCTTATCTCATCTATCTGTTGAAATGAATCACCTAACCCTGATACATACTTTAGTGGTTGACTAGATGCTGCTGATTCAAGATAGGATCCATAGTGGTCATTGGTCATCTAGTCTGCTTCTGGTAGTAGGACTCTGATTTTGAGGGGTTTTTTGTGTTTTTTTTTTTTTGTTTGTTTGTTTGTTTTTTTGAGAAACCAGTGCTCCCTCTTGCTAAAAACTTACAGTTCTGAAGCAGTTGACTCCTCCTCTGGCTCCAGGAATGGGTGTGTCACCCAAACCAGGCAATGAGACTCAACTCCTACTGGCAAGATTGATGCTTAGTAGGGAATTACAGCTGGAGTTGCTGGAGCCATCTTGCCATTTCCTGCCTGAGAGTGGAACAAACATAAAAGAAAGTCCAGCTATGAATTGGACAGAGATCAATCTCGGTCACATCCTATGGGTTCTTTTTTTTTTTTTTTTTTTTTGTACTAGGAATTGGACTTGGGGCACTTATCCCCTGAGCTACGTCCCCAGACCGTTTTTTATTTTTTTATTTTGGGACAGGGTCCCACTAAGTGACTCAGGGCCTTGCTAAGTTGCAGAGGCTAGCTTTGAACTTGCGATCCTCCTGCCTCAGCCTCCCAAGCCACTGGGATTATAAGCATGCACCACATCTACCGGCATCCTATGAGTTCTTTATGCAGCCAGGCATAATATACACATAGATTTTGCTCAAACCATTTGTAGTTGGGTTTCTTTTTATTTGTAGTAAAAAAAAAAAAAATCCAGACTAATATTGGATCCAAGGCTCATATTCATTACACAAACAACAACAATACCACTGCCTCTTCTAGCCCCAGGGAACAGGAGTGACTTTCTCTTCCTCTCTACATCTGTTACACCTTGACATTTTTTTTAAACTTCTCTTCCTCTTTAGGGTTGGAATTTGGAATGACCTGAATTCATGAGGGCAAGCATGTGAGAGTGTGTGGACAGTGGAGCACACCTGCAGACTTTATTGTCCTGATAGTGCAGGTGAAGCCTTGGGAGAACCCAGAAGCAAAGGAAGATGCTTTAGAAGCCTGGTTTGGGGTGGCCCCAGGCTGCATTTCACCCCAGAAACAGCTCTAAGAATGTTAGGTGATTAAGATTGGGCCAGGGGGGGCTGGGATTGTAGCTCAGCGGTAGAGCGCTTGTCTCGCATGCGTGAGTCCCTGGGTTCGATCCTCAGCACCACATACAAAGCAATAAAATAAAGACATTGTGTCCATCAAGAACTAAAAAATATTTAAAAAAAAAAAAAAAAAAAAAAAAGATTGGGCCAGGGAAGTAGCGGGCGGTCAAAGGTGTGGGCCCACAGGCAACTGTATGTACATCTTCCTGAAGATGATGCTGACCAGCTCTGCCCTTTGATTCCTGAGATTGAGGAATTTTTTCTACCTCAAAACTCCAAGATACCTGGAGTTTTTTTTCCACTGAGAGAAGCAGAACTTGTGTGAATTACCTCCACTGTTTTTCCCTTCTGCTCTCCTTTTCTTCTGCTAGAGATTCTGAACTTTATTTTATTTTAATTTTTTTGGTACTGGAGATTGAACTCAGGGGTACTCGACCACTGAGCCACATCCCAGCCCTATTTTGTGTTTTATGTAGAGACAGGGTCTCACTGAGTTGCTTAGCGCCTCACCGTTGCTGAGGCTGGCTTTGAACTCGCGATTCTCCTGTCTCAGCCTCCCAAAGTTCTGGGATTATAGGCTTGCGCCACCACGCCTGGCTGAGATTCTGAACTTTAAATGTGAGGAAGAACATCCTAACCAGCAAATACTTGAAGGAAAGAAGCTGAAGAACGTCCCAACCCAGGCACAGCAAGGCAGCTACACCTGCCAGGTTCTATTCTCCTCTTTGAGAGACCTTACCAACCAGACAGTGGACCAGAGCCGTTTGTTCCTAACTTAGTTGTGGCCAGATCCACAGGTACCTTTCAATGTTGAGCTCTTCTGCATTTCAACTGTTCTCCCATTGACCACTCCCCACCCGGGTATGGATGCCCCCCCCCCCCGCCCCGGGTATGTCCTGTTCTTGGATTTTCTGATAGCCAGCATCACCTACCTTCTCATTAGCACAAAGGCGCTGTATTCTCTTGGCCTCTGTTCCTAGCCCACCTGATTTGCCTTGCCCCAGCCTCAGTAGCTGTGTCTACACTGTTGTCTCCGTCTGATTCCACCTTTCCTCAGGGCACCAACCACCTTGAACTAAATCACTATCCTGGAAAGTCATAGGATGGAGGAAGAAGAGGTGACTGGCCCTCTGCAGAGAATATGCCTTTGTTCTGGCTGAGGTGGCCAGAGACCCCCTCACAAAGCTCCTCTCATGACTGATTGACCATGGGCACAGAACAGCACAGGTGGCCTGAACTCTGAGAGCCATCTACAGTCTGGACCATAAGCCCTGATCTCATTAGCCTAACGCTCTAAGCTAAGCTCCTTCATTCATTGAAAATATAAATTGCCCTAGCATCAGGTATGTGTCTTACTTTGTAGTAGTTGTAGGAAGAGTTATGAAAAGGCTGTACTGTAACTGAGTAAAAACTTACACCATGAATAATTAACAAACAACATAATAAAATAAGACATGGATGACACAAGAACATCCCAGAATGGTCTGTGATTTGTTGTTGAGTGGATCAGAAGGGAAGTGGTAAGATGGGGTGGTAAGATGGGAGCACTGGGATTGTCAAAGAAACCCCATTGGGAGTTGACTTAGGCTTCGAGGATTTTAAGGATGTGGACCAGGTTGGGAAGTCTCCCAAGTCTCCCAAGGAATGACTGGAACCCAGACAAGGAGGCCTGAATTCCCCCAGAACATCAAAACTAAAGCTGAACAAGCCTGTAATCCCAGTGACTCCAGAGGCTGAGGCAAGGGGATTCCAAGTCAAGGCCAACCTCAGTAATTTAATGAGAATGTGTCTCAAAATAAAAAAATAAGAAGTGTTAAAGGATGCAGCTCAGTGGTAGAGCATCCCTGGGTTCAACCCTCAGTACCATGGAAACAAAAACAAAACCAAAAACAATTCTTTTAAAGAATGTAGCTTAGTGGTAGAGCACCCTGGGTTGGTTCAATTCCCATTACACCCCCACCTATGCCACCAAATGAAGCTAAAGTTTCCTCTCAGGGGCAGCAGAAGATGAGAGAGTTGAGGAGAGAGAATGACCCTTATTTCTCCAACTTGGAGAAAAAATTAAGAACTTGGTTGTCAAACTAATAAGTAACATAGCTGAAGTCCTTTATTCAGATTAACTCATCTAACTCTTTTTTTTTTGTACTGGGGATTGAACTCAGGGGCACTCGACCACTGAGCCACATCCCCAGCCCTATTTTGTGTTTTATGTAGAGACAGGGTCTCACTGAGTTGCTTAGCGCCTCGCTGTTGCTGAGGCTGGCTTTGAACTCGCGATTCTCCTGTCTCAGCCTCCCTAAGCGCTGGGATTACAGGCTTGAGCCACCGTACCCGGCTTCATTTAACTCTTAATATGACTCTATGGGTTTAGGAGTGTGATTCAGTGGAAAAGAGTGCTTGGCCGCGTACACGGGGCCCAGGTTCAAGCACCAGCACTGAAAAACAAAACAAAACAAAACACCCTAGGAAACACTCTTGTTATTCCCCATTTTTAAAGATGGGAAACAGACTCAGAGAGCTGAAGACCCCAGAGCTATGTCTGCATCTGAACCTGTGTCGTCCAATACTTGGTTTCTCATAACGCCACGCTGCCCACCCCATCGGCCCCTCTTTCCTGTGCGTTCCGGTGACTCACACGCTTTCTTGGCAGAAGTTGTGGTTTGCAGACGTTGTGGGTTTTGATATCTCAGTAAATGAAGTCATCTTGTTGTCGTCCTGGCTGCTGCACTCTCCTGCCACACCCACACCCGCTGCCCCTGTCCTTGTGTTGCCTCAGGCTCCTGGCTGCCGGGCAGGGCCTCTAGAGTGACTTTATAGTGTCTGTGAAAGAAGGTGGGTTCCCCAGAGGCTGAGTTAAGGCCATTTAGGTGATCTGCTCAGTATCCAAAAAGCCTTTTTTATGCATCAGGAATCAGGGTTCTTACCACAGGGCGAGCTTTCTGTCTCCCCAGGATTCTCATACTTCCTTGCTGGGGCAGACTCCATCTTTCCTTTTGGTTTGAGCCTTTAAACCTGATGTGTCAGGAGCCTGATCCTCCATCCCTTTCTTGACCTTTTTCTCAGTGCCCTCCCGGCCCTTATCACTGTGAGGATATTGGTTGCCAGCATGGGTCCCCCAGGGTTCCCAGGGTGGATCAACAATTAAGCTCACACAGTGCCCCGAGGTGAGGGAGAAGGTGGAGGGAAGTATTATCAAGGGAAAGAGGAAGAGCTGATACCTCCTGAATAACTTCTTTGAGCTAGGCACAGTACCTTACCTGTATTTTAATCAAAGCAATTTAATATCAGGACTTTTGGCCTCATTTTGCAGTGGAGAAAACGGTTGTCCAGAGAAGTTGAAGCAACCTGCCTATCAAGGGCAAAGCTGGGATTCACCTCCCATCAGCTTGGTTCCAAAGTTCCTGTTTTGAACGTTACCTTTTGGGCAACAGGGACTCAGTGACAGTGTCCAGTAGGGAATAGAGAAGCTAAAGTGTTAATGTTTTAGGACGCTCAGTCTCATAGCAGGGAGTGGAATGAGTGGAAGAAAAGGGAAGCCCGAGCTGTGGGCACCTGTCAGGAGCTTACTGCAACAATGTTAGCTGCAGGTTCGCCACAGCAGAAGCGGGAAGGAGAGACAGTGGTAAGAGGCTTTGGGAAGCAGAAATCAGCAGCTCTTTGCTACTGAATGGACCCAGATATGCCAAGGAAACCCTTCCATTTTTGGTCCTCTATGGTCTTCCAAGTGTTGGTGGCTTATGGCAGGAATGAGGCCCAGCTGTCATTTCTACTCAAGTCGGTTTACCCAAGACTAGAGTGGTCAAAGGAGCTTGTGTGATGAGATTGCTTTGCTTTGCTCCTTAGCAGGGCCGGGTTAGGTTGTCTGCTTTTGCTGGGGCAAGACCTAGGCCTTTGGAAGTTCTGTTTACCTAGCTCAGGACACCACATCCTGTGTCCTCAATAAATAGTAATTGGCAGTGGTAAGCTCAGAAGCGTCTCTGAAAAAGAATGAGCAATCCCGCTTTATGAGCAGCTTCTTTCCTTGCTGGTGCAAGTGGCCAGGTCTAATAACTGACTCCTCCTCTCCTGATGAGGAAACCAAGGCTCAGAGTTTACACGGCTTCTTTCCCACGGCTGCCTGGAGAGCCAGAGGGCAGAGTTAGGATACAATGCATGAGTCCCCAATTTTGACTTGGAGTCCCACTGATTTCCCCAGCTGGTCTCTCTTTGGTGTCAGAGAAACAAGGGGAATTAATGATAAGCTTTACATGAGTAGGGCGGTTTACAGTTTACAAAACCGCTTCCCATCCATTATCTCATTTGATGCTTACAGCAACTGGGTATTATTAGATTCATTTTACAGAGGAAGAAACTGAGGCCCAGAGAATTTGAGGCTATGGTCATACAACTGGGAGTAATAGAAGTAGAATTTAAAATGAGGTTTTCTGACTCGAAGTCCATAGCTCTTTCCAGAAGGCCATGAGAACAAGAAAGCGAATGGGATGGGAAGAAGCAGAAGGGCTCAGGGAAGAGCCCGGTGAATGAGGAGGTGGTGCTGCAGGGCTTCAGGCTAAACCTAACAAAGCTCCTGAGCAGGAAGGCTGTTCACAGCAGGCACAGCTGCGGGGGAAGTTGGTTTATCTGCTTGGGAAGTTAGCATAGTTTTTCCTAGAGGCAGATGGGTGGGAGAAGGGACCTGTAGAACAAATCTCCCCACTTCTTACCTGTGAATCTTGTAAAGAAAAAGAAGCAAGAGAAACAAAAGCTGAGCGTCAGCACTTACCTTTTAGATTCTTAGTAAATTAGATTGATAGGGTAGATGGGTGACTGGATGGATGGATGAATGAGTGGGTGGGTGAGTGGATGATTGAATGGGTGGATGGATGAATGGATGAATGGACACATGGGTGGGCGAGTGGGTGGGTGGATGGGATACGATTTAGAAAAATTGCCATGTAGTCAGGCAATACCCTCCCCACTCCATGGCCTTATTTACAACTTCTGAAGTTATCCTCTCTGTTCCTCCCATCCTTTAACCCATCCACATTGCCTCATGCCATGAATGATGTTCCCATCCCAGGATGAGGATTATCTGTTGGTGTTGAGAAAGAAACTAGGAAGTAACTTCCTTTGTCCCAAGTTGTTGAAGGAAGGTGGATGGAATGGCAAGTCTCTTCCCATCTGTCCTCTAGCTCAATTAACATCTCTGAAGTCCAACTAGGCACCAGGGAACCTTAAGCTGCTCTTGCTGGAGGCATCTTTCATTGCAGTGGTAGATATGGCTTTTGTGGTTGGGCTTTAGAAAGGTGAATGCCTAGTAGGTTCCCAGGGGCCAAGAACAGTGCTTGTTCAAGGTCTCTACTTTACATGTTCTTTGCCCACCTTTCAGAGAAATGTCCAAATGTGGCCCCTCTCAAGCCAGTGGAAGGGATGGGATAAGGCCAGAGGACGGGAGATGGTCCATATGAGGCTATGTCTTCATTCCTCGCCCAGGTTCAATTCCTACTTGTCAACAGTAAAACTTGCCACTTTGGCCCTAAGCCTGCACCGTGGTCTCTATGTTGAACTCTAGTTCTCATTTTGTCACTGAGTATGTCCAGTGTAATACAGCATGAGCATTTAGTAGGTACTCACAAACTATCTGATGAGGGAGTGAATAAAAGAATGAATGAGCCAGGCACGGTGGCACACACCTGTAATCCCAGCACTTTGAGAGGCTGAGAGGCTGAGACAGGAGAATCACGAGTTCAAAGCCAACCTCAGCAATGGCGAGGTGCTAAGCAACTCAGTGAGACCCTGTCTCTACATAAAACACAAAATAGGGCTGGGGATGTGGCTCAGTGGT
The DNA here is from genome assembly GCA_004024805.1 of Geosciurus inauris. Classification (NCBI taxonomy): domain Eukaryota; kingdom Metazoa; phylum Chordata; class Mammalia; order Rodentia; family Sciuridae; genus Geosciurus; species Geosciurus inauris. Next base: position 48,602 of record PVHX01010725.1, on the reverse strand, counting down.
CGAGTACCCCTGAGTTCAATCCCCGGTACCAAAAAAAAAGAATGAATGAATTAGCTATGACCTTGGACAGATTACTTCCCCATTCTAAATCTTGGTTTCCATATCTATAAAATGGAGATTGTGTTGACCTACCACTCCTAGCCAGTCTCGAACCCTCAGTAGTAATTAGGTGGCCAGGTGTGCTTGGCCCCCAGGGACCACACAGTAGCTGATATTTGAGTCCCTACCACCCGCTGCCCCATGTAATTGCCACATGCTAGGCAGCTCTGTTGCCCATTCCACCCACACCATACCCCACACCTCTCCAGACCCCTTGTTATCCTCTCCTTTGAAATTTGTCTCATGTCCCCATACCTTCAGGGACCTGGGCTCTATGTGAGCATTCCAGCTGTGCTATTTCTCCTTATTGAGTATCTTGTATTGAGCATGTAGATCCTTATGCCCTTTGACCTCACAATAATCTTCCTTCGAATTCAGGGAGTGACGTGTCGACCCACGGTAATGCAGTACCAACTAATACAACCAGGATTCCAGCCAGGTCTCCTGACCTTCCCCCATGGCTCCCCAGGACTGATGGCCTAGCCAGGGTAGGCTTTTTTTTTTTCTTCACTGCAGCGAAGGGAGCACAACAGTTAGAGACGAAAGTTGCACATTCAAGTTCAAGATTTACTTTAACCCATCAGATCTCCTCAGCATTGTTGTTCTGATTCTCTGTTGTGACGTCACGGCCACGGGACCAAATGCAATGATGTCTTCAAACTACTTAGTTAACTGTAAAGTGTCCCTCAAATATTGGATGTGATTTTTATTGGATGTCTTCTCAAGGCCTTGGTTTAACATAAATAAATAGCTATGAAGCCGGAGGCAGAGGTGCACACCGGTAATCCCAGCAACTCTGGAGGTTGAGGCAGAAGGATCACAAGTTCCAGGTCAGCCTGGCTAAGTGAGCAAGACTGTCACACAAATGGGGAGGGGGCTGGGGCTGTAGCTCACAGTGGTAGAGTGTTGCTTTTTCAGTTCCCGGTATTGGGGTGGTGGTGGCAATAATGGTGGGGATCATAGAGGCCATCACAAGTTAGTGAGACACTGGAAGAAAGGGATTTTTCAAAGTTTCCCAGGTCATATTAAGAATTATGAGAACACGCCTTAGTCTCATCTACTAGGGAGATGAGGCAGGAGGGTCACAAGTTCATGGCCAGCTTGGGCAATTTAGCAAGACTCTATCTCAAAATAAAGAATAAAAAGGACTGGAGATGTAGCTCAGTGGCAAAGCACCCTTGTGTTCATCCCCAATATCAAAAAACAAAAACAAAAAACAAAACAACAAAGCCAAGGATGGTGGCACAGACCTATAATCCCAGCAACTCAGGAGGCTGAGGCAGGAGGATCACAAATTCTAGGCCAATCTCAGTAATTTAGCAAGACCCTCAAATAAAAAAATAAAAAGGGCTGAGGATGTAGCTCAGTGGTGAAGGGGTCTGGGTTTAATCCCCAGTACTACTAAAAAAACCAAAACACAACAAAAAAGAATTATGAGACAACTCCTTGCTAGGGAGGTCTGTCCACACGCTCCTGAAGATCCTACCCCGTGGCAGGTCCTAACTTGCTGTGCCCTCCTGGTCACCAGGCCCCAGATCTACTCTCAGGATTAACCTGCAGTTCCTTTTCCCCTGGAAGAGCTTGCTCACCTCCAGGGGAGAACTCTCCAATGTACTTGGAGGTCCCTTCTCTTCCTGCTCAGCGCAGGGCTTGGTGCCGGCAAGGAGAGAACAGCTCAGTTATAAACTCATTGCAGAGGAGCCTCTTATGGAAGCGCTGACAGACTCTCTAAGACTAGACGCCAGCGCCAGGCGGGCGCCTTTCTAAACCCCCAGCTCTGTGCTAAATATAGTGACAGGAGGGAAGGTGGTGTGGATTTGGGGGGGGTGAGGAGGGACAAAGCAAAGCAGAGGGAGGAAGCCTGAGGAGAAGTGGAAGGAGGGAGGCAGAGAGAAAGGAGAAAGACGGTGATCATGTGAAAGGGAGAGAGAAAAAAAGGCAGAGGCCGGAAACAAGTTGAAATGGGGAGAAAATAAGAGATGCAGAAAAGAATTTCAGGGAAAGGGAGATGGAAACAGGGAGGAGGGATGGAGAGAGCACTCAAGGGTGGCTGGGAATGGAAGTGACCCCCAACAGCCTGCTGCAGCAAGTGCTAGCTTGGTGGGGGAAGCGGAGAGTGGAGAGGGACACAAGTAGCCCCAGGCCAGACCCCATCTGGCCCGGCCAGTTGAAAGCCCTTGGTAATAGTTTATCTGCCAGCAAAGCATTATTAGAACAGAGACAGCATGACCCCTGCCTGCCTCTCACATCTTCATTAGGGACTCGGGCCTGGCATTAGCCAACCTGTGCAGCCTAGGTTCCCAGCCAGTCTGCCTGCAGCCTGGCGACAGAGATGCTGTGGAGCTTTTCCATAAATAGTGGTGGTGGTAACAATGGTGGTGGTGGTGGGTGGGCCCTTTAGGGAGCTGAGGCTGAAGAAGCTCTGGCCAAAGCAAGGGCCTGTGGTACAGCTAGTGACAGGGTGTGGCCTCAGAGGACTTGACAGAAATCTGTTCACAAAGCTCCAAACACCTTCCTCCCCAAGGCCCTGGAGGTGACAGGCAGGTTAGGGCACTGAGGTGGAACCATCGGGAGGGTCAGACCCACCTGGGTTGAACTGGACTTGGCTGGCACCGTGAGCTGGCTGATGGGGGTTGGAAGCTTTGGGAGGAGAGGCGGGTGCACTGAAGCCCCAGCTCAGGGGAAGGAGAAACAGGAGCTCAGGGACTGTGGGAGGGATTTGAGGAATTTACTGCATTTTCAGTCTAAAAGCTAAAGGCATGAAAACATCACTTGTAACTAGATCTCCTTTCCTGGCACCATTGTTGAGGCTACTGATCTGGCCCCTCTGGGAGGTAAACCGAGGCTGTGATCAGGGCTGTGTGGGGTGAAGGATGGGTCTGGGGGCCTGGGGAAGGGAGAAAGGGCTGCTTTGCCGCTGTCAGTAGCTGTCCTTAGTGGCTGCCCAGGAAACATCTGAGGGCTGTGCAGTGGCCTCTGCCCCTTTGAGACCTGGGAGAGGGTGGGAAGCCAGAGGCTGGAACCCTCCCTTCTCTTCCCTATTCCATTCCCCCCTCACTCACAGGCTCTGAGAGGGAGAAATAGGAAGGAAAGAGGGAAAGGGAGCCACCAGTGAGAACAAGAGGAGATAAATGAGCCTTGTTACCTTCCCCCAGGCTACATAAGAGCAGAACAGCTTCAGTCCCCCAGGGGAAGAGTGACCATTATTTATGAGCTCCTCAGGAGGGGGCCGCTTTCTCCCCTCCCCCCAGCTGGGGAGGGGTAGGCAACAGCTGAGGGTGCCTGAAGGCTCAGAGCTTTCTTAAAGATACAGGAGGATCTGCAGGAGAACTGGAAGGGGCACCCCCTCCACCACACCACCCCTGTGCCAATGTAAAAGAAAGAGGTAGATCTCAGACTCAGTGCGGGGAGAACCCTATGGTGCTAGATTTGGGAGATGGAAATCAGGAGTCCTGGAAGGAAGAAAGGACCCTGAGGGTTTTTTGCATCTGAGTCCTCATCTGGGCTCTGACAGTGCTGGCCGTGCTCAGACCAGCAGGAGAGATGAAGGGTCCCTGACCAATTGGCACATTTCAAAGATTAAAGCCTGGGAATTTGGGGAATGAGTGGAGGCCTGAGTACAAGAGGGGGATGGAAATTAAAATGTCCATCTCCTAGGGCTAGCCCAGCCCCTGCCCCAGGTGGAGAAAGAATAAGAGTCCAAGATTCCAAGAAAAAGAAGGCAAGCAGAACAGGGAGAGAGCAAGGCAAGGCGGGAAGAGGAATTGGAAGAGAAGGAAGGGGGCAGGGAGAATGAGGGGGCAGTGGCCAAGCCAGAGGGGAGGGTGACAGCAAGAAAGACCGGAAGTGAGGGCACCAGAACTGCAAGGCAGCCAGAGAGGCACCGAGGAACAGGAGGGAGGCAGGGACCCTACAACGGGGGGAAGAAAAGAGTAGGCAGGTGAGAAGGGAGGGATGGCGAAGGGGAGATGCGAGAGGAGACTTCCAGCCAAGATGGGGGCTCTAGGCCTGGGGACTGCTGGAGGGAGGGTGGGGGAGGACCAGGAGGAGGTGGTCCTGCCAGCAGAGGAGAGAGCCGCTTTCTTCTTCTTTTTCATTTCAATTGCTATCAATAATACATTCCCAAGGAGCTGCCTTTGACAGCAATTAAAAAAGCATTTATGCTCCCAGAGAGAAATCAAAATGATTTCCTCCCACCTCCCTCCGCTCTCTGGGCAACCGTCCCTAGCGATGATCTCCCAGTGGTATGTGGTCCAAACCGGGGACACACGAGGGCGGGGAATGGAGAGGGGCCAGGGAATATTCTCCACCCCCTCCCTCCCCAGAGGTAGAATATCTGAATGTTTTATACCAGGCTCTGGGTGTGTGGGTGGCTGTGGGGAGATGAGGGTATGCAGAAGCTGGGGCTTTTAAATATGGCACAGTCAAAAACCTTTCTTGATTACCAAACCTCAGGGAAGAAGAGGGAGGCTGGCTGCTTCTTTGGCCTTCTGGCTGAGGTGACCTTTGTCTTTCTTTGCTACAGTACCAAGAGTCTGGGGGGATGAACTGTGAGGGATACTTTCCAGAGTTCATTTCAATTCAGACCTTTACCTGGGAATTAATGTGTGCGAAGGCCTAGTGGGTGGTGAGGGTGCTCCAGAGGAAACAGGCTCAGCCTGGGGTTAGTTTCTGGTGGGTAAGACAGACAGACAGACAGATGTGCGTGCGTGCGTGTGCGCGCACGCGTGCACACACACACACACAACTGGTTTGTTGGCAGATGGCTGAAGAGGCATTAGGAGTGCAGTATAGCAATAGAGGAAAACTGCCACCCAGCTACTCAGGAGGCTGATCCCAAGTTGCAAGTTTGAGGCCCCAGCAATTTAGCAAGGCCTAGTCTTAAAATAAAAGATCAAAAGGACTGGGATGTAGCTCAGTGGTAGAGCGCTTGCCTAGCATGTGCGAGGCCCTGAGTTCAGTCTCCAGCACTGTATACAAAGGCAGGGGGAGGGAAGAAAAGCGGGGCTGCAGGTAGGGCTTGGTGGCAGAGAACATGCTTAGCATTCTCGAGGTTCAGTCTCTAGCAACCCTCAAACACACACACACACACAGAGAGAGAGAGAGAGAGAATACACACACACAGAGAAAAAGAGAGAGAGAGAGAGAGAGAGAGAGAACACACACACACACACACACACACACAGATTGGCAACAACCCCAAATGTCCATCTTTTAATTCCATTGATAGCAATGGAATTCTTGGTAGTCATCAAGAAAACTGAAGAATACTTTATGTATAGTTGTGGAATAATCCTCAGAAAAAGTAAGCATAGAGTAATGTGTTTAATATATTGTATAAAAAGAGTAGAGGAATATTTATACATAATTACTATTTTGCATGATGTATGTATGGAAGGATGTAAAGGAAATGGAAAACATTGGTCGCTTCTGGGAAGGGTGACTACAGTTTGGGGGCATCAAGAGTGGGAGGAAGACTTTTCATGGGATACCCTTTTAAAACTTGCAAGTTTCAACGTTTTGAATACGTGACCTGTTATAAATACAGATGTTAAAGTAACAATAAATTTCCTGGGGCTGGGGCTGTAGCTCAGTGATAGAGTGCTTGCCTAGCACGCACAAGGCCCTGGGTTGGATTCCTAACATGACAAAAATAAAAATAAAAGATGAAATGAAAAATTTCCTGACCTAGATAAGAGCCAGTCTTTTTTTTTTTTTTGGTACTGAAGATTGAACTCAGGGGCACTCGACCACTGAGCCACATCCCCAGCCCTATTTTGTGTTTTATGTAGAGACAGGGTCTCACTGAGTTGCTTAGCGCCTCGCCCTTGCTGAGGCTGGCTTTGAACTCGCGATTCTCCTGTCTCAGCCTCCCAAAGGGCTGGGATTACAAGCATGAGCCACCACGCCCAGCTAAGAGCCAGTCTTAAAGAACAAGAAGGGGGAGATAGCAGTCTACTGGAAGCAGCGTAGAGGAGGGATTATCAGGGTTGGCATTAGAAAGACCTGGATTTGTAGCTGCACGCTGCCACCTACTCGGTACAAATCTTTGGACAAGTTAATTAACCATTTTGGGTCCCAGTCATTTGCTCATCTGTAAACAGGAATTCCTCTTCCTCTTGGGCTCTTGTAGTGAGAAAGATATGTGGCGATGTAAGTATGTGCTTAGCAGAGGGTGTTGCAATGTGGCATCTGTAACCCTTGTGAGCCCTGGAAAAAACAAAAACAAAATAAATAAATACATAAATAGAGATTGGAAATAACCAAGGGAAGGAGAACCTGGGCATTGGTGAGGAGCAAGAAAACTTGACTAGTTCCCAAAGGCCTCAGGACCTCTCCTCACCTCTCTGTGAGCAGATCTGTGATACTCAACCATCTGTGGTGTTGTCTGAGTTGCTGGGGGTGGGGTGGAAGAGAGGACGTAGGGAGCTCATCAGGCAGGAAGGTCTGGCTTGGCAACAGCAGCTCTCGTTTCTAGATGAAGTTGGCCTTCATCAGAAACTGCCATGACCCCCACTCCCTTCCAAGCCTCCCACTGGCCAGAAGCCCCCCAGGCACCTCCATCCCTGCACAGACTTGACGTCTCCTCCTTTCTTGCATAAATCTTCCAGTTGTCATCAAAGGCCTTTGTATGTGATCCAAAGGCAGAGAGATCTTTCCTGGAGATTGTGGTTTGTGAGAACCACATCATGTGGAGAGTGGGCCTGAGTGGTGTCAGGGTGATGTGGGAGAATGAAGTCAGAAGACCCAGATCCATTCCTCCATTTCTGTAGGCCTGTTTCCTCATCCGTACAATGGAGCTCCACCAGGGAAGGTCAACTGTATAGCTCAAGCCCTGTGTCAGCATGGAAGGGGAATGTGGCATAACGCTTGCTTTTTCATCTTAGGATTTCTTATCTATTTCTCTTGGTGGTGCTGGGTAATGAACCCAGGGTCACATGCATGCTAGGCAAGTGCTCTATCACTGAGCTACAACCCCAGCTCCAATTAGGATGGATACAAACATTGAAGAGACTGATACTGGGTAAATAAACCCTCAGACCAGTCCCTTCAAATCAAAACAAAAGAATGTGGGAGAGTATGATAAGTGTTACTTCTGTTCGGGGGCAGGGTGTAGAAGGGAGAGATGGGCAGTGGGCAGGGAAGGAGGCTTGAGTGGGCAGCTGCAGAAGTTTTTCAGGTGGGGGCGTGGGTTTCTCTACTCACTCAAGAATTAAAGAATGGGTGTCTCTTTACTGGTTCTGTTGGGAGAATCCAAGGAAAGATAAGACATAGGTGTCCCCATCTTTGAGAAACTCTCAGGCAGATATGGAGAGTGGAGATCATTTAGTCATTCAAAAAACACACGGAGCCACTTGTGAAAATGGCTGTCAAAGATACCCAGGATGGATTAGCCATAGTTCCTGCTCTACAGAAGCTGTAGTATGGCAGGGAAGACAATTCATAGCACATGAGGCTATATTTTCACAAATTATCATTGGGCCAGGTGGTTGTGTGATAACTGAGGGAACAAAGTGGTCAGGGCCAGGGAGGCTTCCCATAAGGATGAAGCCAGCCCAGCAGGACCAGAACCAGGAGGCCATCCTGAGGTGGGGCAAACCCTGTGGAATTCTGGAGAGCAGGACGCCTGTCCAAGAGAGCAGTGCATGAAGAGCTGGACGGAAGGGGGCTGCTGGGGTGGACTGGAGTATGGAGGGAGGTTAAATAAGTCTCTCCAGAAACACCTTCCAGCCAGGCAGCTGTGTGGCTGCCTTGCACCCTAGGGGTGAATAAACTGCTTAAGCTTCTCTTCTTGCTTCACCCTTGGATTTTGCCTGGCCAACCACCAGGGTAAACGAGAGCTGTAAACCTCGGGCAGGGACAATAGGAACTGCCACAGTAAGTCATGATAGGCATGAGGGCTTGGCCACTCTAGTCTCAGCGTGCAGCCTGGGCCTGGCCCAAGATGCCAGGAATCTGGGCCTGGCTTATCTGTTTACGGGCTTTGTGTCTGTATTAAACCGTTCCCATGGGAATGGTGACTTGCTGCCTTTGAGCGCTGGACCTCCTGGGGAGCCAGGCCTGGTGCATGCACATAAATATTGATTGTCTGCTCAGCCATCCAGAGAGTGGGTGAGGCTGGGCAGGAGGGGAGCCCTATCAGGCAGCCCTGCATGAAAAAGGCTGCCGTGAGGGAGCTTGGAGATGTCAAAGACTGGCAGGAGAAGAGTCAGGAATCCTAGGTGGAGGGTACCCCAGAGCTGTGGTCAACTGGGGGAGAAGAGGACCATGCTCTCAAGGAGAGCGAGCAGAGTCTTCTGTGGTTTGCTAGTGGTGCTCGTAAGCTAAGGGGCCTCCAGTATTCTTAGTTATCTCCTTGTGTGGCCTAATAGTTCATAATACAATTTTGTCTAGTGGCCTCTTGAGAGGTCATGGGAGCCTTTTCCCAGCCGCTAGGCAAGACTTCAGAATCTGATGGAAGCTGGAGCTGCTCAACTCTGACTCTGAAGCTCTACAAAGGGATTTCCAAGGCCCTGACCCTCCAGGCCCCGTCCTGCCATGCACCCTTCCTCCAACTTGGTCAAAGGAAAGGTGTTTTCTTTTTAATTCAGCTGAAATGTTCTGACAGAGTGAGGAGGGAGAATGTCTGGCCTGGGTTCTGGGAAGCAACCCTTGTAGCAGTCTTCAGGTCTCCTTCAGTGTCCCCTGCTCCCCTCAGGTAATCCCTGTGCCTCCTCCCTCTTCACTGACCTCATGACCTCCCCATATGAGCAGCAGGTCAAAGAAGAGGTGTGGGGAAAGTGGGTCTTTGGAAGAGAAGGCAACTCTGGGCAGCCTTGCCACGATTCTCTTTTTCTTTTCTTTTCTTTTTTTCTTTTTTTGGTGTTGGGAATTGAACTCAGGGGCACTCAACCACTGAGCCACATCCCCAGCCCTATTTTGTGTTTTATGTAGAGACAGGGTCTCACTGAGTTGCTTAGTGCCTCGCCCTTGCTGAGGCTGGCTTTGAACTCGCGATTCTCCTGTCTCAGCCTCCCAAAGTGCTGGGATTACAAGCGTGAGCCACCGCGCCCGGCTTCTTTTTCTTTTCTTTATCCCCAAACACCCTTATTGAAGGACTTGGGACTTAGATCACATTAAGAATTTGCATAAGAAAATATTCCTCTTTGGATGGATGGATTCAGATTAGGTGTCAAGGAAGAGATTGAGCTACCAGGTGCTGTGGTGTGCTCTTGAAGTCCAAGCTGAGGAGGCTGAGGCTGAGGATAAAGTGAGTCCAGGAGTTGGAGACCAGCCTAGGCAACATAGCAAGACTCCGAAGAAGGAAGAAAGGAAGGGAGGGTGGAAGATAGAGGTCGAAACTCCCAGCTGCCTGTCAGTAACTTGGACATGACCTTGGAGCAAGGGATGGGTATTTCCACTGTAGGCTGGAAGACTCAAAAAGAAGCCACCAAACATCAGAGGAACACTGGCCAGCCCAGCCTACCTGTAAATGCTATGGGGACAGAGGCTTCCCTGTGATGGTGCTGGGGACATAGCAGGTACTTAATTAATACTTGATGAAATGCTGGGAAAAAACTCAGCCCAGGGGAGAGCACTATTTGCAGCTGGAGAACACACAGGGAGAAGCATGATCAAAGAGCACAGGCTTTGGTGTCAGATCTGGATTTGAATCAGCCCTGCCACGTATTAGCTGTGTCACCAAGGAGCTGTCACTCACCTCTCTGGAGTTTCCTAATCTAGAAAAAGGCATTCATAATAGTGCCTACCTCATAGGAGTGTTATAAAATTGAACGATCTAATGTATAGAATGCCACTAGCCCACAACAGACAAGGGTATTCTGAAGTCCCTGGCTCCTATGCTAGCTGCTTCAGCGATTCCTGAGGACATTTCTTCAAGCTCCTGGATTCAGAGCTGGAGGAGTTTTGTTCTTGTCTTAGTCCATTTCTTGGTTTTCAGGTTTCTGATTCTGTCATATCTTCTTTCTTTTCTTTCCCTTTTTAAATTTTTTGATCAGTTTTTTTTTTCCTTGAGCTATATACCCAACCCTATTTAATTTTTATTTTAAAAGAAGTTCTCACTAAGTTGCCCAGGCTGGCCTCCATCTCATGATCCTCCTGCCTCAGCCTCTCCAGCCACTGGAATTATAGGTGTGTGCCATTGTGCTTGACTTTTCTTTTCTTTCTTTATTTTTTCTTTTTCTTTTGGCACTAGGGATTGAACTCAGGGGCACTTGACCACTGAGCCACATCCCCAGCCCTATTTTGTGTTTTATGTAGAGACAGGGTCTCACTGAGTTGCTTAGCGCCTCGCCATTGCTGAGGCTGGCTTTGAACTCGCGATTCTCCTGTCTCAGCCTCCCAAAGTGCTGGGATTACAGGTGTGCGCCACCACGCCCAACTTGTACTTGGCTTTTAATAGAACCCAGGACCTCACACATGCTAAACAAGTGCTCTACCACTGAGCTACACCATTTTTGGTCAGTCTTCTTTTGTTTTTGGAGATTCCTCTTCTCTTGTTATTGCCTTTCCCCCTCAAACACACTTTCCATCAGCACCCACCTCACTCCTTCCCTTCCTTCTCTCTTTCTCTCTCCTTTCAGACACCTGCCCTCCAAGGGCTTCACTGGACTGTGCTTTGCACCTTTGATTCTGTCCCCAGCACAGGATGACTCTCTTTAGGGAGTTCATGAAAATGAGCAAGAGCATCTCCCACCTTTGAAGCCAGAAGAGGAACTGATCTCTATTCAGACCATGCTACTAATTAGACAATCATTTCTGGGGAAGTCTCAACTCCCAGAACCCAAATGGCTCCAGCTCCTTGTCATAACTCCTACTTCCTGAGGCCTCTGGTCTCCATCAGGGTCCTTACAAACTAACAGCCTTGAAACCTGGGAAATTGTGTCATGCCTCTCCTGAGTCCTCTAGGAGGACAAGGCCTGCAAGACCAGGAAGAGAGAGAGAGAGAGAGAGTGAGTTCAGAAGCTTCCTTCTCACAGGGGAGGCCTTACTTGCATGAGTCAGACTTGACATAACACAGACAACCAGCAATAAATGGAAAGCAATTTTCTTACTGAGTGCTGAGAAGCTATACCATTCATTATTTATTTTTTGCGGTACTGGTGATTGGACTTAGGGCCAAGCACACGCCAGGCAAGCACTCCACCACTGACCTACATCCCCACCCTTTTTATTTTTTCTTTCTCCCTTTCTTTCTTTCTTTTTTAAATTTTGAGATGTAGTCTCACTAAGTTGTCCAGGTTGTTTGCAAACTTGGATTCTCTTGCCTGAGTCTCCTGAGTAACTGGGATTATAGGCATGTGTGAGGGAGCATGGCAAGTCAAACCATTTAGAGCAAAGCAGATTTAATCTGAGAAGATGTCTTAGATGAAGTGTGTATGGGCTAAGGGCTGGAAAAAGAGGTGCTGGGAAAGTACCCAGAGAGAGAGGATAGCCTGGCTTCTCTCAGGGTAGGAGGGGGAGGGTACCTGGGTTGTGTTGTCTTCAGGGACCAAAGATCTAGTGTAACAGGCTGGAGACAAGAGCCATCAGAATGAAGCCAGATTGGCTGGAAGGAAGAAGGACACTTGCTCCCAGAGCTGCAGGGATGAATCCAGGAGTGTTAGACTGTCAGTGGGATGTGAGGGGTGGGGGGCTGGGCAAGGTCAGGTGTACAACTTCATATGATTTTCTGTAATAGTCCTCGCTTCTGGTTCTGAATCCTTGAATTCGACCAATCAAGGATGGAAAACACTTGGGGAAAAATTACTCTGTACCGAACACATACAAACATTTTTCCTTATCATTTTAAAAAAAAATTTTTTAGTTGTCAATGGATCTTTATTTTTTTTTTATTTATTTATATGTGGTGCTGAGAATCGAACCCAGTGCCTCACACATGGTAGGCAAGGGCTCTACCACTGAGCCATAACCCCAGTGGGACTACTATTTATATAGCATCATCATTGTATTAGGTATTGTACGTGATTTAAAGTATACAGAAGGAAATACTACATCATTTTTTATAAAGGACTTGAGCATCCATAGACTTTGTTTTGCTTTGTTTTTGAGATTGAATCTCACTGTGTTGCCTGGGGTGTCTCAAACTTGTGGGCTCAAAAGTCTCCTGCCTCAGCCTCCCCGTGGCTGGGATTACAATCATGTGCCACCACCTCCCTACCCCCAGCTGGAAATTTGTGATGTATATATATATTTTTGGGGGGGGCATATTGGGGATCAAACCCAGGGCCCAGGGTCTCACTTTTGCTAGGCAAGCACTCTACAAATGATCCACGCCCCCAGCCCAAAATTTGGCTTGCTGTTGTTTGTTCGTTTTTCTTTTTGTGGCGCTAGGGATTGAATCCAGGGCCTATGCATGTTAGACAAACACTCTATCTCTAAGCTACACTCTCAGCATATCCATGGATTTTAGTGTGAAGAGGGGTCCTGGAACCAGGGTACTGAGTATGTGGAGGTGGGGTGGTATGGAGTACATCAGGATCTTAAAGTGTGCATTTCTATGAGTATGTATCTGAAATACATGTTTTTAAAAATCTGTGTAAATGGAAGTTTGTGTGTGTGTGTGTGTGTCAGAGAGAGAGAGAGAGAGAGAGAGAGAGAGAGGTGTCTGGGCTGCCCCCCTACTGTTTGTATTAATAGCCTCTTTTGATCATTCTCAGGCTTTCTCTTTGACAGACTGAAGCCCCATCAGCCCTCCTGCTGAGCTGAGGCTGAGACCTGAGCTGGGCCCCCCTGCATCCTTCTGCTCTGTAATATTGTGAATTGGCTGCAGAAAGTTCCAGGCCCGGATCCCATCTGGAGAAAGGCCCCCTTTCCTTGCTGACTAGGCTGATGACAGCTGGGACTGCAGGAAAGGAAGGAAAGAGAGATGGGTGGTTATTTAGAGATGATTCACCAATGCTCATGCAACAGGCTTTTTTTTTTGGTGGCCCTGGGTGTTGAATCCAGGGGCGCTCTACCACTGAGCTAAATCCCCAGCCCTTTCTATTTTGAGATTGGGTCTTGCTACATTTCCCAGGCTGGCCTTGAACTTGGGATCCTCCTGCCAGCCTCCTGAATCACTGGATTAGAGGCATGCACCACCATGCCTGGCTGCAACATGAATTTGTAAAGAGCTCCTTTCGTGCTGGGTGTTGTAGATAGAGCTCTGACACAGCAGGGAATTCCGTACATCCAAAGTTTCCTTAACTTTCTCCTGAAATTTTCCTTTTCCAGAAAAGCTTGGTGGCTAAAATGGGAAATGCTAGGTTTGCACCTTCCCCCCTTCCCTGCTGGGGCTGGTAGACCAGGATGGAGCTCAAGCACTGTAGAATGGGGGCGGCTGGTCAGCCCCTCTAGCAAGTGGGGCACCCTAGGCCATAGTGGCTGCTTCATCTTCGGTCTCTCTTCAGGAAGGACTAATTTAACCTGGATGGGAAAGCAGCTAAAGTCCCGGCTTCCTGGTAGCCCTCAGTTCTGCATGCACGTGGCCTGAGACCAGAGACCAGACTTGAAGCTGTGGTCATGGGATTTTCCCTGTTTCCTTGGGGGAAGAGGACTGTGGCCCAGAGAACTCTATTTGTGTGTTCTAAGCTATTAAACTAGACAGGCGTGGGAGTTGGTGGCCCAGGAGCCACGTCAGTCAGGGCAGTGGGGCTGGGCACTCTGCATTTTCGTCTTTGTCACTGTCCTGTGTATCCTTCATGGAAGAAGATGCAGATCTGCTATTTCTGGGTCCTTGGGTTATTACTGTTTTGTGACTGTGCCCTTCTCAGAACTTGTCTATACTTTCAGATTGGAAACTTTCTGAGGGCAGGTGAGGGATGTCTCTAGCATGGACCTCCCTTAAGGGACCTGTGTCTGTCCCACATTCAGAAAAGGGGTTGTACATGCTTTCAGCTGATTAGGAAACCACCTTCATGCTGTGAGTCCCTGGGCTAACAGGAAGGTGAGGAGGAGCATAGAACAAAATCTTCACACAGCTTCTTCTTCCACAATCTTCTTCCACCCCAGGGGTGTCTTTGGAAGATCTATCTATCCGCAGGAGAAGTCACAGAAAACAGAGGACAAAACCTCCATGTTTTTCTTCCATCAGAATAGGGAGCCCCTGGTAAACTAAGCATTTAGCTAGACACCAAAATCTAGAAGTGGCAAAGTCCTAGAGTCAAATGCACAGCCCTTTTATCTCTGATCCCCAGCTTGCCCGCATCCCCCGCCCTTGCTCCTATTTGGTGGGATTTTAGTAAGTTGGAAAAATAGCTCAAGGCCTCAATAATAGATACCAAAACAGCTCAACAGACCCTTGCTGGTGGTTTTATGCCGTTCTCTGGCTCCTGCAAATGAATAATTCAGTTTGGCTGTGTAGGGAGACAGGTCAGACAACGGGCTCCATGCGCATAGGAGACAGAGCCGCAGCCCTGAGTGAAGCACGTTTTTAAACCCTCTGAGGAAGATAAAGAAATTGAAAGGAGAAGTGGGAGCCATGCCGGATGGCAGGCAGGGAGACCTGGGCATGGGGGTGCAGGGTAATGAGCTTCTGTGGAGCCTAAGGAGGACAGGTCACTTCCTGTGGAGACCAAGTAAGATCATAAAGCAAAGCAGCTGGCTGGAGCAGCAGGCTGACAGAGGGTGGAAAGATGCCAGATGGGCGGGCCCAGGGTGGAAAGAGGAATGGGGATTCTCAAAGCGGAAAGAAATGAAAAGACCTTGAGGAGCAGGCAAAGAGGGTTGGCTGGACTGGTTGCCAGTCTCCAGCTTCTGAAAGTGACAGTCCTCAGTCTTTAGAGGAGGGGGACCCAAAGGGGAGAGGTCAATTGTGCTGAAGAGAATGGGGAAGGGTGCAGGGAAGGGGACAGGGACTGGCAGATGACTGGGGCCATGCAGGGAGAGGTTCTGTACCCATGTCTTCTGCACCGAGCCAGTCCTTGGGGGACTCCAGCGCTGACAGGTGTGTCTCCTTTTTACTTCTTATCCTGTGTCCACCCTCCCTCCCAGCCCACTGGGGACAGTGGTGGAGGTTTCTAAGAATGGAAAGAATGCATTTAGTGTACAATTGTGTGCCACTTAATGACATTTTGGCCAACAAGGGACTGCGTGTGTGACAATAGTCCCATAAAATTATAATGGAGCTGAAAGATTCTGATTGCTTCGTGATATCACAGCCCAATGCATGGCCTTGTTTGTAGCAATGCTGGCGTGATCAAACCTGCTGCACTATCTGTCATGTGAAAGTGCAGCACATACAATTATGTATAGTGCATAATACAAAATAATTGATAATAATGAGTGACCATGTTCTTTTAAATAGTTACTATGCTATACTTTTTATTGTTATTTTAGAGTGTACTCCTTCTACTTATAAAAATATTTTTTCCCTGTAAAACAGTATGCTGCCTTATGCTGGCAGCAGCTTCATACATCTGTGTTTACTGCATATCTTTCTCTCTCTCTCTCTCTTTTTTTTTCTTGTGGTACTGGGGAATGAACTCAGGCAAGTGCTAGGCAAGTGCTCTACCACTGACCCATAACCCTAACCTTTTTTAAAAAAATTTGAGACAAAATCTTGCTAAGTTGCAGAGGCTGGTCTCAAACTTGTGATCCTTTTGCCTCAGCCTCTCAAGTAGCTGGGATTATAGACATGCATCACCACATCACCACATCTGGTCTTGAATCTCTTCTTTTAAATTTTTTTTAGATGTTGATGAACCCTTATTTTATTCATTTATTTATATGCAGTGCTGAGGATCAAAGGCCTCACACATGCCAGGCAAGTGCTCTACCACTGAGCTACAAGTCCAGCCCCATCTCTTGATTGCATCCAAAGAGGCCACATTAAGTGATTGACCTGTACCACTTGGGTGTATGTAAATACACACTGCTATAGTCCTACAATGAGGAAATCACCTAAAGATGCATTTATCAGAATATAGCTCATTGTTAAGTGATATATGTCTCATGTCTCTACTTCAAAATGCTTTTTTTTTTTTTCTTGGCAGTCTTGGGGATGGAACCTAGGACCTCACACATGCCAAGCAAGAGCTCTACCACTGAGCTACATCCCCAGCCCCAAACTTCAAAATGCTGAACTCTTCTCTGCCACTCACTCATGTAAGAACAATTCTTTCCCCATCTCCTCACCATTCTTTTTACATGCTCCCCTCATTACAAAAAAAGAAAAAAATATAATCGGCTTCACTTTTTCTTACTTTCCCTGGGATCAGGGCAACTGTTTCTTGCACAGAAAGGAGCTTGGTAAGTGCTCAGCATTCCTCCAGGAGGCAGGGGTGTTTTGTGAGCTGGAGCTATTGTTACATCACATTAGAGTTTAAGGTTGCTGTTGTTGGTATCTTTAAATCGATAGCAATACATAAAGGCTTCATCTAAATCAATGCATGTATCTGTGGGTGCGACGGATTCATGGGGGAGAGATCCATTAGCAGCAAATGAAGAGCAGAAAAGGGGTGGAGAAGGAGGCAGCAGAGACCAGGGCCTGAGAACACTGCCAGGACCCAGGACAGGGAGAGGTCCTTGGCATCTTGTCTGAAGCCTGCCAAGTGGGGCCCTTGGAAAGGCCAGAGGAAAGCAAGAATTAAGGAGCCAGGCACGGCCACTTCGTTCATCTCTTATCTCAGCCATGTTCCCAGCAGACAAGACATGAGCTGCCTGCACTTTCCAAGGACATCCAAAGCAGTGGGATGATCTGAATTAAAAGGCTAAATGGGAGTGAGAAAATTCTAAGGGATGCTGCCTTCCCTTTCCCAGCAGAAACACGTAGCTCCTTGAACTGAAGCCAGATGAGTAGAGCAAAGCTCCTACCATTTGAATTTTTATGAATCTTATTACTATCAGTGATGCTATAAATGATTAATAAAGCCTTTGAATTGGAGGTATTGTCCAGTGGAGACAAGGAAGGAAGGAAGGAAGGAAGATTAATATTTATGGAGCTTGGAGCTTTCATACATATTATCTCCTGTAGTTTAACCTAGTTTGAGGTTAACTCCTTGCTTCCCGCAGCTTCTCCCTGTTTCCTACTCCTCCATCTGGGTCTTTGAAACACAGGATGGTATTCTATATGAGTTTCTGTCCCCAGGAAACTGCTGTCTGGGAGCCCCAGAATCAAGGGAATGGGCCATTAGATCTCCTGTCCCCGCATGGACTCAAATACTATATCAGGAGTGAGCAGTCAGCTGGAGACCTGGGGAACAGGCTTGGAGGGGGAGCAGGAGGAAGAAGAGGAGCAGGAGAAGGTGGGGACTTGACACTTCTGGTCTTCTTTTCCAATCAGCACAGTGGTCCCTGCTCTTGACAGGCCCTGTGGGAAGGGCGCTGTGTCCCATCTCTCTTCTTTTGGAGGCTAGGGCCCTGGGACCGAGTCCTGGCTCAGCCAGCCTCACTCACTTCTTTGTTGTTGTTGTTGTTGTAGAATAATAAACAATTCCTTTATTTTGTTTATTTATTTTTATGTGGTGCTGAGGATGGAACCCAGGGCTTCCCACATGCTAGGCAAGCAGTCCACCACTGAGCTGCAGCCCCAGCCCCTCATTCACTTTTCCCTGGAGCTCAGGAGCTGCTTCTCAGACCTCGGCCAGTTCTGATCTAGGCCTGCTTTGTACACAGTTGTGCCTGCCAAGTAGCAGGCATTCAGATATTTGTTGAATGAGTTTCCTCCTTTCTTCCCCTGGAGAGACATCCTTTCCCAGGAAGTTTGTAACCCTCTGCCCTTGCCCTTGCTCCTGGGAGCAACCTGATGGAGAGATGAAGGTTCTGGCTATTGTCACTTAGCTTCTTTGGGATTCTGGCCTCCCTGCAGGCCCAGCCAGCTGAAGTGGAAAACCTACATGTGCTTTTCTCTGTTGCAGCTTTGAAGGGTTAAGGGGAGGGTTCTTTTTAGCAAATTCCAAACATGGTCATCAAAGGCTGGCATCTCAGAGTACAAAGTTGCAGGTCCCAAGAAGGGGGTGTAGCTGGGAAGTAGGGGGCATGGCGAGGGTGTGGCGGGGAGGCTCCTAAGAGGTGAGGTGAGAGAGGAGGTGGAAGGCATCAAGGAATGTCTACCATTCAATGGGGGTGTTAAGGTGTCACAAATGTTTCCCCTCAACCTTACAAAATTTGTAGAGATGGCTGGGCGGGGGTGTAATGAAACCTCCCTCCTACAGGTTCTGTCCCCACTAGGGACTGACTGGCCATAGTTCCCGAATCTGCTCTATCCAGGTCATGATTTCTGAAGCACCTTGAATCTCTGGAGTCCAAGGACCTCGGGCAGGAAAATTCCTGCAGAATCTTCCTCCTGGCCTAGGGCACTGTCCCTCTGCCGTGGGCACATCAGGTGCCTCCCAGTTAGCAAGCTGGTCAGTCTCCTCCAGGGTCAGTCTTCCTGTTGCCTTTTCCAGCATGTCAACACTTGAGCAAGGTTAAGTCCATTGTGCTGTGGAGTCATGAGCACACTCCTGGCTTCTGGTGACCATGGCCCTTGGCTTTAGCAGAGAATAACTCTTGGGTCCCAGTGCCAGCACCAGGGGCAGAAGCCAGAGACTGGACTGGAAGCTCTCCCTTTTGCTAATGGCAGTCTGGGCCCAGCTTCAAGGATCTGTAGGATCAGCTCTCTTATACGTGGCTGTTGTCCTGCATGGTGTCCCAAGACTGTCACCCAGAAGGAACAAAGGTTAGATGCTACATGTTGATTCTCTCTACATGCTCCCCATTTTGTACCAAAATTCAAGGAATTAATTCTGAGTCACACAGTTTTCCTGGTTATTACCAATCCCGTCTCAGAGTCTCCAGGTCATCCAGCTAGTCTAGCTTAGAGGGACCCCAGGTTGGGAAGCTCTCCCTCAGGGCTGGGGTGGGCTGGATGCTTCTATCACATCAGCTCTATTATCCAAAGGAGTCCCCAAGGGGCTGTCAGCTGGGAGCTGCTCTCTGCCTGTTCGAGATTTTTGCCTGGGCTCGAGGAGGGAAGTCGTGTCGTTTTCATTAGCTTTGGCCCATGGCGACCCATTGCCCCGCTCCTTCTAGGGTGCTCCCTCTGTCTCCTTCTTGCACCTCCCTTCTTGGTAATTAACAGGGCCTGGGAGGGCGTCCTGCCAACTGACGGCCAGAAGGCAGAGCAGGCAGCCGTGGCAGTGCAGTGCCAGCAAACGGACGGGCGATTAAAACAAAATGATTCATCTTGGGAATGAGTGCGAAGCGCTTTCCATTTACAGGAATCGAGGCTGGGCTCCAAACAGCCTTCGTGGGCTCTTTGGGGAGACAGAGTCTGGGCCATTGACCGTTAAGTAATGAGCTCCTCTGAGTGCTCCCTGCTGACTCGGCAGACAGGGGATCTGGCTGGCAATGTGGGCGGAGAGCCAGGGAAGGGGCAGGAGACCCAGGCTGCTCAGCTCTGTTAGGACACAGGAAAAGCAGGGCAGGGCTCCTGTAGGCAGTGACTTTGGAGATCTGGAGTGGTCCTGGGTACCCTTGTTGATGGAGACCTCTAGAAGACCATCAGGCTGAGGTCACCTAATACTTTGCTCTGTCACCAGGGATTCTAGAAGCCACAAGGCGATTTAAAGAGCATTTGCTGAAGCAGCGCACGGTGGCACACACCTGTAATCCCAGCGGCTCGGGAGGCTGAGGCAGGAGGATCACAAGTTCAAAGCCAGCCTCAGCAGTTTAGCAAGGTGCTAAGCAACTCAGTGAGAGACCTTGTCTCTAAACAAAATACAGAAAAAGGGCTGAGGTTGTGGCTCAGTGGTTAAGTGCCTCTGAGTTCAATCCCTGGTACTAAAAAAAAAAAAAAAAAAAAAGCATTTGCTGAATGTGCCAGCCACAATGCTGGACACTGGGGAGCTGTTAAACAATAAGGCATGGATCTTGTCCTCAAGGGGATTACAGTGCTGGAGCAGGTGGTTGGCAGACCAACAGAGGAGAGCAAAGACAACAGGTCAGTGATAGAGATGGAGAGTGGCCACAATGGGTACCCTGAAATGTACCCATTTGCCTGGGGGGCTGAAGGGACCAGGAAGGCATCCAGTTGACTCTTTTTTTTTTTTTTTTTGGTACTGGGGATTGAACTCAGGGGCTCTCGACCACTGAGCCACATCCCCAGCCCTATTTTGTGTTTTATGTAGAGACAGGGTCTCACTGAGTTGCTTAGCGCCCCGCAGTTGCTGAGGCTGGCTTTGAACTCGCGATTCTCCTGTCTCAGCCTCCCTAAGTGCTGGGATTACAGGCTTGCGCCACCGCGCCCGGCTCTCCAGTTGACTCTTGCATGGGGTCCTAAAAGTGACTAAGTCTTTTTCAGGTAGAATGGTGGTGGGCAGAAGATGGAGATGGAGAGTGGCTACAATGGGTACCCTGAAATGTACCCATTTGCCTGGGGGGCTGGAGGGACCAGGAAGGCATCCAGTGGGCAGAAGAGTGGAGTGGGGTATTAATCCAGCTAGAGAGATGATCCTGAGAAAAGGACATGAAGAAGCCTGTTTGGGAAGTGCTGGAATCTGAACCGCCCGTCCTGGCCAAGTAGGGGAGGGAGAAAGGGGCAGGCCAGGTTCAGGGCACCTGGGAATGCTCTGTTCAGGGTCTTGTGCCAACCCAGAGGCAAAGGGAGCCACTGAAAGGGTTAAAGCAAGGGTGTGATGCTGTCAGGTTGCATTTTTAAGAAACTTGGAGCCACTGTGGGGCTTTTTGATATATCGTACAAGGCAGCCCACTGGAGTCTAAAAAAGGACATGAAACATGTATGTCAAATTGTTAGATTTTATTTTAGAAGGGCAGTGAAAAAATGGCTATATGTTATTTTATTCTTTGTACTTTAAATTTTTAAATTTCAGAATTAACAATGAATTCTCATATATCCATATACTACAATATCATGCAGTGTTGAAGGTGAAATAAATATTGTCATGGCAAAATACCTGTAATACATTTTTAAGTTGCAGAACAGCATGTATAGCATGGTTGTGTGTGTGTGTGTGTGTGTGTGTGTGTGAGAGAGAGAGAGAGAGAGAGAGAGAGGGAGAGAGAGAGAGAGAGAGAGATACTGGGGATTGAATTCAGCAGAGCTTTACCACTGAACTACATCCCCAGCCCTATTTTTATTTTTATTTTGAGACAAAATAAAGTTGCCCAGGCTGGTCTCAAACTTACAATCCTCCTGCCTCAGACTCTCAAATAGCTGGAATTACAGGTGTGCACCACTGCACCTGGCATGATTCTGTTTATATTAACAACAACAAATAAGTAAAATGAATCTGAAAGAAAATATACTAAACCACTAAAATGGTAAAGTTATTGTTGTGGGGTGAGATTTGGAAATGGACAGATAGAAGGGGGTGACTTTCACTTTCTATTCTATGCCTGTTAGAATTGTGAACATTAATTATTTTTAAATAATTGTGTATTATTTAAAAAAAAAAAGTTTGGTACAGTGGCATGCACCAAGCAAGTGCTTTACCATTGAATGGTATCTCTAGCCCTTATTACATTTTTGTTTGGAGACAGGACCTCACTAAGTTGCCCAAGCTGGCCTCAAATTTGTGATCCTCCTGCTTCAGCCTCCCAAGTTGCTGGGATTGCCGGTGTGTGCCACTGTGCTTGGCTAATGTCCTGCTTTTCAGTACCCCTTAAGCCCTGGAGTTCCTCAGAGTTCCAGCCTGGGCCCACTGCTTGGTTTTGTATGCTTTCTTTTGGGGAGGGCTCGTCCACTTTCCTTTACTGAAACTATGATCTAAATGCCGATGAAGCCCAGATCCATGTCTTTAGCTGCCATCTCTTCTTTTGGTGTCAGATGCCTGGATTGACATGCCTAGGAGACACGTGCCCTTGGGTAGTCTACAAACATTGCTCACTCAACATATGTCATCGTCTTCCCTCCCTCACGCTGACTGTTCTCTTTCTGGGTCCTGCATCTCAGATAATGGCACACCGTCTTTCACTTTGACAATGACAATCAACTCCTAATTGGTCTCCCTGACGACAGTCTTCCTCCGCATACATTTGTCTCTCACACAACAGTCAACGTGAAAATCCTCAAATGCAAACCTTATCACATCACGCCCTGAAAATCTGTCAATGACTCCACATCACCTGGCGATTGAAGTCCAGACTTCTTAGCTTGGCACACGTGGCTCCCTGTATCTAGTTCCTCCCTGCCTCTCCAGCTCCTCTCATGTTCCTGTCTGCCACTGTGCCCCGTTCTACAATGGCCCAGGCTCCGCGTGTTGGCGCATATGCTGTTTGCTGGGCTGGAACCCCTTGTGCCTTTCTTCCCAAAGCCAACCTCTCCTTCAACACTGAGCTCAGTGGGCACCTCCTCCAGGCTAGGAGAGGGGCCCCTTTATTATGTTCTCATTGCATTATTTTTCTTACGTGTATTTATACATCTACCAAACAATTTCTACCTTCTCAGTTTTGTTGTGTATGTCTGACCTCTATATGTCCTGGAAGGCAGGGGTTTGCATGTCTTTATATAGTCACATACTTTTATGTCCTTGTACCTTTGCACAGTGCCTGGCATACAGTAGGTGTATAATAAATGTTTGATGAATCACACTCTGTTTATCTGCCCCTCCCTGCCTCTGTCCTACCACGCTGGAGGCCACCCCAGCACTCTGGTGGCAGCAAGCTTCATTTCACGCTTTCTAATTCTCCATCAAGATTTCTGTTCTAGCCCTTGGCTTCTTGGGTCCAGCCCCTGCTCCACCTTTCTCCACTCTGTGCCTATCCCCAGGCTTGGCCCATGTGCCCCTTCTGGTGCTTTCTCCCTATCGCTTCTGCTTCTTCCCTTTTATTTTAAGCAGTCCTTGCTCTCCTCCCATATCATTCCAGATGCTTCTCTCCCACTCTTCTCCCCTAGAGAGCTGGGGGCACTCAGGGCAGTTCCAGCCCACTCCTGGCCCAGGTGTCTGCAGCAGGACTTTGTATAATTACCTTCACAATGGGCCTAATGACTGTAAAGCGTTTTCATCTCAGCCCACACGATTTTGGATTTACAGCGACTCAGGCCTCACAGTGTTAGCTGGATGCACACCCCACCCGCCTCTCCGGAGAGTCTCTGGAAGATGTACCTTCACAGCCCTTTAGAGAAAGGGATCACTTAGGCTAACAGCTTTTCTCTCTAATACTTATAAACATAAGAACCTAGTGTCACCCCTTATCTCTGGGCACCCCATCTCCGTAGAGAAGACTCCATGCAGTGCACTGAGCCCACATTTGACATTTTATAGCTGAGCTTGTATCATGTGAGGAGTCTCGGGGATAGACTTGTCACTCCATCATTCACTCACACATTGATGGATCTCCTTCTGATGCCACTCACTGGAGTAGGGACAGAGGATACGGACAGGGGATCACAGATGAGTGTACTCACTCTAAGACCTGGCAAATCTCATGGTCTAGTGAGGAAGACAAATCTGAAAACAGTTTTAATAAAATAAGTCCTTGGCAGAGGCCAATACATATCAATCGCTGCGGGAACACAGTCTGGTTAGGTAGGAAGAAGGTTTTACAGAGGTGACATTTGAGGAATGAATGGGAATTGATGAGGCAGATGAGAGGACGGTAAAGTGGACATCTGTCATGATTTTTGCGGTACTGGGGATTGAACCCAGGGCCTCACACATGCTAGGGATGGAGCTCTACCACTGAGTTATATCCCTAGCAGTTTTTATTTTGAGATAGGATCTTGCAAAGTTGTCCAGGTTGGCCTTAAACTTGGGATCCTCCTGCCTTGGTCTCCCAAGCAGCTGGGATTACAGGTGTGTGCCGCTATGCCCAGCCATCTGTCGTGTTTAGATTTCCCAGTATATAAGCAGCCTTCCTATTTCAGGGAGAACATCTGATCCCATGAGTCCTAGAGGAGGCATGATTTTACCTTCTACACTTGCTACACACACAGGAGCAGGGGCTTTGTCTTCCTGCTCTCCACATCCAAAGCAGCATGCATAGAGTGAGAGTGAGTCCTGGAATGTGAGCTCAGCCAATCTGATGTCCCCATAAGGTCTTTGGGGCTTAGAAGCTCCAGAGGGAAAAGGAAGAGACAGTAGGTGATCATTCATGGCAATAGTGGCCTGGTCTAGAGTCCTTGAGCATCAAGTATCTTCTCTGGGGCGTGGGGTGGGTGTTGAGGATGCTCCCTGTCATGTGACTAGGAGAGTTCCCTGCAATCCAGGCTCCCTAGTTCCTGACTGTGGGAGCTACTGCCCATCAACTTCTCATTCAACTAGAAATTGGCCTTCTCGACAGGATCCTTCCCACGTTAGTTGTGCCAGCCTCTCTGCTTCCATCCAGACATCTTCCCTTGAGTCCTTCCTGAAACATCTACTCTTCCATGTCCTCAAGGATTGTGTGGATGATCAGTGGAAAGGTTGGCTACCTGGATGATGTGTATGGAAAGAAAGGATGGCCTCTGTCCTCAGCCTCTAGGCTACCAGGTGCTGAGAGGACCCATTGGATGCAGGACTGTGAACCACAGACTCTGGAATCTTCTTGGCAGTGGAACCTCAAGGGTTGATTGGCCTAAGCTCCCACTCAGAGAAGGAGTCTCCTTTACAAAAGCTCCTTCCGATGGGCACTGGCATCTGCTTGAACTCACTACTCCATGGAGCAGCTTGTTCTTGGTGACACTGAGCAGGGTATTTGGTGACCTTCTCAAGGTCTCCTATCACCCTGTGACTCTGCCATGGAGCTTCTGATCATTCCTCCACATTCTCTCTTGCTGTCCTCCTCCTGGTTCCCAGGACTAACCCCAGGACAGCCTGCCTTGCTAGTGCTCCCTTGCCTGAGGTGCAGGGTGTGGTGGCACGGGTGGGCTCACCAGCCAGGCAGGGCTCAGAGGAGAGGACAGCGCAGTGCGGATGTGTTGGGGGCAGGGTGGATTTTTCCCCTATTTGTTTTTCATTTCTCTCTGCCTGCTCGGCTGGGCTGGGTAATTGGCACTGTGGGTGTGTGGGGGGTGGTAAGAGCTGTGTGTGTGCACACGTGTGTGTGTGTGTGTGTGTATGTGTGTACAGCTGTGTGGGAGGACATCCATGCAGGAGGCTTCGAGACTGAGTGGCCTCTCCTTGCCCACTGACTTGGGCTCTGACCGTGCTCCCACTGATTTGGCCTTACAAAGTTTTCTCATGTTGACAGGAACAGAAACAGAAGATGCAGATAGGCTGTGCCGTTTCCTAGGCAACCTCAAAACACTGGTGGGGGAGAGAAGGGTGGGAACCAGAGAAAGGGAGTGATTGGTCTCCACCACCCAGCTCCATCCCATCCCCCTCTCTACCCCTCAAAATAGCTCTGGATAAAATGTTGATCCAGTCCCAGTGCTCTCCTCCCTGGCCCACTGGGAAGGAGGTGGCACACAGGGCAGAGAGGGAGAGGGACGGCTCTGAAACCTGCTCTCCACAGGAATCTGGCGCCCTTTGCCCTCCTTTCTAACCAGGGTGACTTGTGTCCCTCCACCACCCACATCCCTTGCTTCCTTATCCTGGAGCTTTAAGGATCCCTCTCCCCAAAACATCCCCCAAGGAAAACCAGAAGCTCCAACTCCCAGGTTCTGTGCTTGAGAGAGCTGGCAGGGAATCGAGGGGTGGGTATCTCCTCTTCCCCCCAATCACTGAACCTTGGGACAGCTCCATTCCTAGAAAGCGGGAGTCTGAACTAATTTGGAGGTGGAAGACAGGCTGTTCATTAAGAACAAAAGACACTTATTAGTAATTAGTAAAACTGCCTCCCCCACCGCAAGATCCCCTCCCCAGTGAAAATGCTCATAGCATTTGCCCTAGAAGCAGCTCCCAGGGCTCCATTCTGGATAGCCCAGGCCCTTTCCTGAAGTGTAGTCCTGGGGGATTTAATTGGTCCTGACACCTGACCCCTCTCACTTTGTTGCCAGGATTCTTTACCTGAGCACCAGGGAGGTTCTGGAGAGTTTCTGAGGATATCTTCAAAACCAGACCACCTGGATGCTGCCTTGGTCCTGCAATTACACTTCAGTGGTGGCCACACGACCTGTTCTTGGCATAAACCAGACACTAAGGAAGAGACCCTGCTGAGTTCTCACAGAAGCCCTTCCTTGTCCAGATGTTGGATGTATTTAGGGAGCAGCCTGAAGACAGGAGAGGAGCACTGAGGGACTTTAGGTCCCCTGGGCCATGTGTGTTCCCAGGCTCCCCTGAGGAGACAGTTTGGAGGCTCAAGTGGAGGAAGGGGTGCAGGCTGGGAGTGAAAAGATCAGAATTTCTCATGTGGCTCAGGCTCTGACCAGCTGTGGATGGGAGGGAGACAGTCATCCTTCTGGTGGCCACGTCCTCACATGCTGGGTGCACAGTCCAATGAGCAATGGAGTGTAGAAAGGGACAAAGGAGCAGAAAATTTGCAGAGTAACCAATGGTAGCCGTGATCATAATCCCTTAGCTTTCCAAGTCTGACTCTCCTTTCTCCCTCCAGGC
Source organism: Geosciurus inauris (assembly GCA_004024805.1). Taxonomy (NCBI): domain Eukaryota; kingdom Metazoa; phylum Chordata; class Mammalia; order Rodentia; family Sciuridae; genus Geosciurus; species Geosciurus inauris. The sequence continues at coordinate 22,107 of PVHX01010725.1, read as the reverse complement.
CTGCCCAGCCCATACCTCCCAGGATGTTTCTCAAGATCCATTGGCTTTCTGCTTCTGGAGAGTCAAAGGGTCCAGGAATGGTCCCTCTGTTTCCTCCCCATCAACTGCTTGGAGGTGCAGAGACTGACTCAGGGGAGTCTCCATCTATCTTCTCTTCATCTGGCCAGCCTATCTGAGAGCTCTGCTTCAACCTGGCCATGACCCCCACCTTCACCTCCCCAGGAGGCTCCATCACCCTCAGCTCCCCTCAATGTCCATTACCAACTCACTATCTCCTGCCCCAGCCCACTCCCAGGGGAGGAGGGCAGCTACCCACCCCTTCCTTCTGGCTCCGAGCTCCACAGGCAGCCTACCCAAGGGAACAGAGACCACTGAGTCCTGACGTTGCCCCCACCCTGACCCAGCTCCAAGGAAGGACAAAGCAGCTTTGCGTGACAAATGTAAGATGCTAAGAATTGAATTATGGAGGGGGCCAAATGTCCAGCAAGAGGGAAGAGAGTGACGGGGGAGTGAGGAAGAAGGACTCGGGACACCCAGGCTAGTTTCTCTCATCTAATTCTTGATTTGTTCTATTTTTTTTCTTTGTCTATTCTGGAATTTTTCCCCCAAATATTACATAAGCATATATGTAATATTGCTTATTTAAACATTTAAAGGAAAAGGACTTTCTTCAGATACCTGAAGAGAGAATGGGACAATAAACAAGGGTACCTTCTCAATCTGGAGGCTGTGTTTTGGGGTATTTGCTAAGATCCCTATTTGGAGTGCCAATACCTTGGTTTCCACTAGCTGGACTTCTGTCAATGTGGCACTCATCAGTTGCCTGCCTCCCTAGGCCAGAGAGGCCCTTGGGCGTTTTCTGTGGCTGGCATCCCTGATAAGAAGTGAGCAGGCGAGAGATCCATGGTGGACAGCCACTGTTTGGGCTTCATCAAGTAGGTGGAGCCTCCAAGAATGCCACATGGGGAGGCCCAGAAAAGTTAGGGCAGAAGATGTTAAGCAGAGGAAGGAGGAGGGACGAGCAGCAGCAGCAGCAGCAGCAGCAGGAGGAGGAGGAGGAGGAGGAGGAGGAAGAGGAGAAGCTATGATCAGATGTGGTAAGAGAGGAGGTGCCAGTCCCACTGGGTGGGCAGAGGGGCAGTTCACATTGGGGTTTGCTTATGTCTGGGCTGAGCATGAGGGAGCAGGGATGGGGGTGTGAAGTAATGGGATTTCTAACTTCTGAAGACTTTGCTGGGAGGTTCTGACACAAGTGTGGGCCATTAAACTAGGTGATACTGTCAGGGCATTCTGGGGCCAAGGAGACTGGATATCTCTGGAGCCTTTCTGCCCAGCTCCCTTTTACTCTTTTCCTAGGACAGGTATAACAATTTACCACAAATACAGAGTTTACAATAACAGAAATGTGTTCTCTTACAGTTCTGGAGAACAGAAGTCAGAAATCAAGGTGTTGGCAGGTTGAATTCCTTCTGGAGGCTCAGAGGGAGCATCAGTCTCACGCTTCTCTCTTAGCTTCTGGTGGCTACCCACAATCCATGGAATTCCTTGGCTTGTAGATGCATCCATTGCAACTCCTTCCATCTTCAAATGGCATCTCCATGTGTCATCTCCTCTTCTTAGAAGTATAATGGTCATTGCATTTGGGCCCCACCCCCAAATACAGGATGATTTCTTCTTGAGAACTTCGATTATACCTGCAAAGGCCTTATTTTCAAATAAAGTCACAGTCTGAAGTTCTTTTGGGAAGACACCGTTTAATTCAGTACGTTCCTTCATTCCACCCTCACACTGGAGCTCTGGAGGGGACAAGAAGATCTCCACAAGTCTGACCACTGGTCACATGGGCAGGATGTTCAGAGGACACATCAGAACCGGATGGTCTGGCCCACCTCTCCACCTCCTGCTTATCCTGAGCTTCTTAGAAAGTTGCAAACAAAATATGATTGAACCCCATTCCCTAGGGGTGAGCAGGGATGGTCATCTACCCCAAAGAGAGGCAGATGGCTGGAATATTTCCTTGGAAAATAAATCACACCACAAACTACTTTCCATTAGCTGGAGTGGTGTCTCCCTTGAGCCTACCTCAATCCATCTTGCAGCAGCTCATGTCCTTCCTCTGGGTCTGTCCTTGAGGTTGTGTGTGACAGCTCTTCCTCTCTGCCACTCTCCTATCACTCAGCCAGCATTTATCATCTTGCCCTGATTCAGGAGGGGATGTTTTTGCCTAGAGAGGGCATGTCAGAGGCACTCAGGAAGTCAGGATGAAACAACCCACCAAGATGCATGGATTTGGTATTTTCTCTATGAGCCATCTCAACTCTCAGTTTTGGTCCCTCCCTGTGCCCCTCCTGCCCCAGGGCTGGTGACCAGCTGAGCTGGGACTCTCTCCTCCTCGCTTCACAGCCCTCAGTTATCCCCATCCACCACCAACTCTGCACAATTACTCTTCAGTGAAAGAGGATATGGGGAAGACAAGCTTCAGGTGGCATGGCCATCAGTCACTCTAACATGCTGGGACCAGCAATCACCTTGATAAATCGCCTCCAACTCTCATCACAAACGGGTTGCAGAAGAGAGAGAGAATTCAAAGTTAGGATCCCTGCCGTGTCCATCTCCTTCTGGCAGGTTCAGAAGAAAAGAGAGGCTAGATTTTCTTCTTTCGAATGTGAGAGCAGCAAGTGGTGGAAAGGACAGGAGATACTGTAATTTGAGGGTTGAGCTGCTCTCATTCCTGTCTTAATGTACAGAACTAAGGTTATAGAGTTTAGGGGTCTGGTGGTTAAGAGCCAGTTCTGCCTAGGTAGAACCCCAGGGTGTGTAGATCCCGGGGAACAGAAAGCCAAGAGTGAGGGGTTGTAGGGTTGCCACAGACCAATGCCTTAGCTGGAATGAGGATCCAGGCCCCAGCTGTTGTGTGTCCTTTCCAGAGGCATGAATTTCATCGGGGGCTGGGCCTATAGCTCAGTGGTACAGTGCTTGCTTAGTATGCATGGGGCTCTGGGTTTTACCCTCAGCACCTCTAAAAATAATTAGGAATTTCACTTAAACCCAACTGTTTTAGTCAGTGCTTTTGATGCTGCTATTAAAAAGACCCAACCAGAACAACTGTAGAGGAGGGAAGGTTTATTTGGGGGCTCACGGTTTCAGAGGTCTCAATCCATAGACAGCAGATTCCATTCCTTGGGGCTCAAGGTGAGGCCTAACATCATGGTAGAAGAGTGTGGGCAGAGGGAAGCAGCTCATATGATGATCAGGAAGCAAAGAGAAAGACTCCACTCTCCAGATAACAAAATATATACCACATAGACACACCCCCAATGACCCACCTCCTCCAGCCACACCCCACTCACCTTCAGTTACCACTCTGTTAATCCTGTGAGAGATGAATTAGATTAAGGCTATGACTCTACCCTTTGTCCTCCACACCTTGCATTGTCTCATTCATGAACTTTTGCGGGGGACACCACACATCCAAACCACCACCACAACAAACCACCATTACTTGGTGCCAGGCTTCGTACTGTGAATTTTATGTATTATTTACTCCTTACTATATATTGGGAAGTAAAGGAAATGATTCATTCCATTGGGAAAATGAAGCTCTGAAAGGTTCTGTGCTCAAAGTCACACAGTAAGTTGCTGGAGACTGGATCCAGGAAGCCTTCCTTTTCTCCTTGGTGAAAGGCTAGCTGAGGAACCCTGGAGCTGTAAGGTGGAAATAGGAGAAACTAGAAGGTGGAGAGCAGAACCCCTGTGTTGGGGCAGTGGGTAGGTTTGCTGATGAAGAAGAGGGGGCTCCCAGTGACTGATGGGCACCTATGTGGTGGGGGTGGGAGTCTGGCTGAGTCACTGGAGTGGGGAACTGACAGATGCTGGAGATGGGGAGTTGGCGAGGAACAACGTGGTGGTCGTCAAGTGGGTTGGGGCCATCTTAAGAGCTCCTTGCAGCCGGGAGCAGTGGCTCAAGCCTGTAATCCCAGCACTTAGGGAGGTTGAGACAGGAGAATCATGAGTTCAAAGCCAGCCTCAGCAATGGCGAGGCACTAAGCAACTCAGTGAGACCCTGTCTCTACATAAAACAAAAAATAGGGCTGGGGATGTGGCTCAGTGGTCGAGTGCCCCTGAGTTCAATCCCCGGTACCAAAAAAAAAAAAAACAACTTCTTGCCTCCACACTGTCCACAGAGGGAAGGACTCCTTTCTTGTCTTAAATGACTTTATTTCTGCCCCTTGGATGTACAGAGGTATGCACATTCCTTGTCACTGGTCTGCTGAGGCCTGCATTGTGTTTATGTGATTAGATTCACCCCGTCCTCCACTTGTACCCCTGTTGGTTCTTCACCAAATCTACTTGCTCCCTTCTAGTCTTCCTTCCCTATGCAGATGGAGATGCATGTGTATTCTTGAAAAAAGATTCATGATATCATTTCATTAGTGTTTGTGTGTTCTGATTTTACAAGATTGTTCCTGTGCTCTGAATCTCACTGTTTCTTTGCTCACCCAATAGCAGTTGTTTAAGATCTGTGCATAGCCAGCATAGGGGTGGACACACCTGTAATCTTAGCTACTTGGAAAACTGACGCAGGAGGATCAAAACTTGAGGCCAGTTTGGGCAACTTAGCGAGACCTTGGCTCAAAATAAAATAAAGAGCTGAGGTGTAGCTCTGTGGTGTGGTATGAGCCCCTAGCATGGGTTCCTCTCCCAGTACTACCCCCTCCCCCCAAAAAAGTAAGCTGGATCAGAAGTTGGTTGGGAGATCTGAGTGCCATGTAGCTACTTCTATGACCTTAGAGTGAATTTCTCTTTTGAGCCTTAGTTCCCCTATAGGCACCATGGGAGGGTTTGGTGTCTTCTTACTCCTAGCCTAAACTCAGGAGGGTGATGAGTGAATGTTATATGTCCATTATCCATTTGAGAGGCCTTCTGGGTCAGCCTGGTCTTCCAGGAGAAGAAAGAAAGATGGAAAAGGTAGATAAGGCTGGGCGCACAGCTGGGTGAACCTCCATTCTTTCCTTTTTGAATCCCTCCTTTATTTCTCCATGGCCCCCATTTAGCTTTACCCATTTCCAGAATGTTCAATATTGAAGATGCAGGGCCCCACCGGGGAATTAGGCCTTTTTTTGGTGGGTGGGGGGAGCGATCCAGAATGTCAGTCAAGAAGAGGAGAGAATGGCCAAAGGAAGATTAAAGGGCTTTCGGAACAATGGGAGTGATCACTGGAATTCCAGAAGACATGACTCATCTGAACCTCAGATTGGAAGACAGAAATATAGGGCAAGCCTATGGCCAGTTGCCACCTCAGAAACATGGGTACCAGGACTTACCCAGGAGACCTTGCCATTTTCCCCCGGAGATACCTAGTGGAGGAGGAGTTACTGGTAGAGGAGAATGATAAGGACTCAGATTACCCCAAGACAATGAACTGGGATACAGAACAAGTGCAGGACTGGTTGTGTTTCCAATCAGGATGCAAAATACTGGGAGAGGTTTAGGAAGTAGAACCTGCCCTGGGAACAAAAGTCTTCAGCTCCAGGAAGTGAGAAAGAGGCAGGGGCTGAGCATACCAATGCTGGGATCTGTCCTAACCTATTTAGGTCCTAAGAGCTGCTGGGAGCTCAATGCTGAGGGGCTGGGTAGGATTATATGTGATCAGGGTTGACCATAGACTTGCTCAGAACTCCAGGAGACTCTTGAGGAGATAGGTCTGGAACTGGCTGGGCATCACTTCTGCCTTATTCTATAGGCCAACATAGTTACAGGCCATCCCTGATTTCCAGGGAGTGGCAATAGGTGGGCTGAATGTCCAAGACCTCTTGGTCGTCTTCAGTCTTTCACATGTGCTGTTATAAAAGTCTACTCAGTCTTTTTCCTTTCCTGCCCCCGCCTCCCGCCTCTTGACCTGCAGCACTCACATCCCTCTCATCTGCCTTAGGCACAAACCCTCCTTCAGGTCCCCTTCCAGGGCCACATCCCCTCCCCTACTCCCCCCACCCCACAGGGCCTCTGGACCCTTTCTTAGCATGACCTTTATCTCCATAAACCTTTCTCTTCCTCTCTCCATATGCAATGAAACCTTTCCTCTGACAGAACCCGCTCTTCATAGACACTTTTCCAATGGCAATTGCTGCTTTGGTCGTAAAGAAAGCTCAGCTTCCTCCTTGCTTCCTGCCATGACATCCATATTTTTCTTAAAATAGGACTTAATTGAAATTGAATTATTTTATTAAAGTCTCTCAATCCAAGTGGAGTCTGAAAATAGAGATGCATTGAGTTAATTAGTCAACCCATGTTTATTGATTGGAATGCCAGTCCTGTGAGGCGCCAGGCCTGTGACAGACAATTGGGATACAGTGTGTAACTGCAGCAGCTTGGATCTACAATGTCCCTCAAAGGACTAGGCATATGTTGAAAGCTTGGTTTCCAGGCTGTGAAGTTATGGGGAGGTGTGAAATCTTTAGGAGGCGGGGAAGGAAGTTGAATCACTGGGGCTGTGACCTTGAAGGGGACAAAATAAACCTTTCTTCCTCAAAAGTTTATTATCTCCAGTATTTTATCATAGTAAAAGAAAGCTGACTAACACAGTTCATAAGCATAGGATATGAACAGAGTGCTAGCTTATACCAGACAATGAGCTCTTTGAGGGCAGGGGCCAAATCTTATTAATTTACATCCTCAGAGCCCAGGATAATACTCAACAGATGTCAAATGCATGAGTGCATAAATTAATTAATGGTTGCATATTTGTCGCAGATATAAAATTACTTCCAGAAAGCCCGTTTCTCCTAGTTTAGATGAACTGGAGTTCATATGAGTCATGTCAAAGTTACTGGATGGGTTTGGGGATCAAGAATGAACACTCTTTGGGGATCAAGAATGAACACTCTTTGGGGATCAAGAATGAAAACTCTTTTTAAAAAATCTTTGCCATCCTGCTTATCCTGGCGTCTTCCGTCCTAGATGATGACGCTCACAATTCTAGGGCTCTACGTGACCTCAGCATCTGACTCACAGTCCTCTTCCTCTGCGCTGGAAGAGGACACACCCTGCTCTCAATCTTGTTAATTCAGTATCTGTGTAGAGCTGTTTCTTTTCTAGTCCCCGGATGTAAAGGTTCTTGACCTCAGCCCGCTTTTCTCTGTGTGCTTGGCTTCCAGACACAGTCTCAAGATGACTTCTTGTATCCTATAGTGTCAAACTCAGTGTTCCCCTTCCCCAACCTGCTTGTTGGTGTTGAACAGGTACCACGTCTATGAGTCAGCATGGGGATCCCCACCCGTACTTCACAGTCCAGCTCAAACACCACCTCCTTCATAGAACTTGCACTGATTCACCAACCAGATGTGATCTCTTCTTTTTCTGAAAGCCAGAGACTCTCGCTAGTCCTTCTCCTTGGGTATTTGTCACAGTCTGACTTCTGTGGATATCATGGCGGTCCTTGCTTCGTCTTCTCCACTTTGATGTAAGTTCTCCTGGGAGGCTATGCCTCCCTCACTTCCTGTCACAGCCTTTCATAACAGCAGCAAGTGCAGAACAGTGGACATATGTTATTCCATCTTCACAGCATCCCATCTTCTCATCTTCTAAGGAATCTTCCTTCTCTTACTTCTGTATGATCCAAGTGTGGCGGTGAATCATGGTGGCCCGCTTCCACCTCCACGGAGTCGGGCAGTGGATGAGGCTAGCTTAGGAGAAGACGTCATCGGTTGGCCTCTGAGATGGCTGCAGGGACGGTACACAACCTAAGCAGAACCAAGTGGAGCCTGCTTCTGGTTTGCTGTCTATCAGCGAAGGAAGGTTTCTTTCTCTGAGACGGGAAGCTGTAAGAAGGATGTAAATCGGAGTTGCTTGTGGCCATCTCACTGGGTCACATGGAAGAGGCTCTCTCCACTAGGAGAGAACGAGAGCCAACTCAAAAGAAGCAGAGAGGGAGAGAATCACAGTTGACACGTTGGGGTGCTGACTTGGTGCCAGACCTTGTTCCAAGTATGTTGTGTAGATGATCTAACTTACTTTGTGTTATTATAGCCATTTTACAGGCAAGGAGACAGGGGTTCTGGGAAGTTAAACAACTCACCTAAAATCACCCACCTAAGTTGGTGGTGGAGTCAGGATTTGAACCCAGGCTATGGGTCTCCAAAACTGCCAATCTGTGCTCCCTTATATAGGAGTGAAGACGAACATGAAGGAGAGAGAGATGGGTTTACTCATGGATGAGCAAGTGTGAGAATTGACAGCATTATTTGAGCTCCTAGCTGCGCCAGGAGCCGGCTGACTCATGGACTTTTTAGTTAAATACGCAATGCATTCCTTTTTTTGCTTAAAATAGTTTGTGTATCAGTCACAACCTCCTGGGTTCATTGCAGAATAATGTGTCTTCGAGATAGAGCCCTACTACTTCTGGATTTACATTCTGGCATTACCCTTTACTTAGCACCTAAACTTGGACAAATTACTTGACCTCTCAGGCACCTGGAGGTAAATGACTTGTCCTCTCAGGGCCCAGGCGACTGTGACTGGAGATGAGATTACACGTAAATGCACTTAACACTCTGCTAATACAATTTAAGCACTCAGTAATTGTTAGAGCTCCTCTCTTTCCTTTCCCCGTGTGCAGTAGCTGTTCAATAAGCATTTGTTGAATTGAATTAAACTCTCAAGAGGCTGCAGGACGTTGCTTGACTTTGAAAGTAGTTGGAGCTACAAGTCTCCAGTCAGGAGAGCTTTTCAGCCAGAAGGGTGACCTAACAGCTCTACTTGGCCATTCAAAAAAGAAAAGGAGGGAGGGAGGAAAGAAAGAAGGAAGAAAGGAAAAGAAAATAAGATTGATTCTGTTCTCCTTCCCTGTCAACCCCATCGTCCCTGGCTTCTAGATCTCTCCAACAATAAAACAGCATCTGTCCCAGGTGGTCTGGACTCCTCCTTGCTCCTCTTCCCTCTTCTTTAGGGGTTCCATCCCTATCCACCCACTCACCACATCCTACAATTCACCTTCTAGGTTTTTATTTTTTTGAGGTGCTGAGACTTGAACCCAGAGCCTCACGCATGTTAGGCAAGTGTTCTACCACGAGCTACACCCACAACCCTTTTATTTTTTAAAAAAATTTATTTTTATTGTAATTTCTCTGGCTGTACACAATATAGAGTTACACCATATGTGCAGTCATACATGAACTTAGGGAATTATTTTCCATTGCATTCCATCATCTTTCCTGCCCCCATGCTCCATCCCCTTCCTCCCCTCCCCTTTGACCAGTTTCTCCATTCTTCCCATGCCCCCTTCCACATTATGGATCAGCATCCACTTATCAGAGAGAACATTCGATTTTTTGGGATTGGCTTACTTCACTTAGCATGATGTTCTCCAACTCCATTCCATTTACCTGCAAAGGCCCTCTTCTATTTTTTATCTTGAGACAGAGTCTCACTAAGTTGCCTAGGCTGACCTCAAAATTTCAATCCTCCTGCCTCAGCCTCCTGAGTCACTGGGATTATAGGCATGCACCTTGGTGCCTGGCAACTTCTAGATTTTTCTGAGACCCGCCCCCTTTTCGTTACCCTCATTGATGGGACCCTTGCACAGACCCTCATTTCCTTTCTGGATGTTTGCAACAGCCTCCTCACTGGACTCCCACCAGCCTGCCAGCCCCACCCAGAACCCTGAAGTTCAGAACCCAGAAACACTGAAGTTCAAGGTGACCAAACCTCTCTCCACCTTAAAACTGCCTACAGGATAACAGGCAAGCCCTTGGCAGACACACAAGGCCCTCCTGGCTGCTGGCCTTGCCCGGATCTCCGTGGCTTCTTTCTGCTCTGCTATTTCAAGCCTCGGGCCTGCTCATGTGGTTCCCTCTGCCTGGGCTGCCTCCCCCATTCCCCAACTCTTACTCATCCTTTAAGATTGCGTGTTTGCTTCTTCTTCTTCTTCTTCTTTTTTTTTCTGGAAACATTTACTGAGGTCCCACCCCTACTCCCTGGGCCAAGGGCTCCTCCTTTGTGTTCCCACAGCACCCGCACATTCACTTTAAGCAGCTGGTTTAAGAACTTTGAGACCCAGAGTGAGGTCTCACCCATGTTTCTAACCCTTATGCCCAACCCAGTGCCTGGAGCTCGGTAGCTCCCACCCACAGGTGTCAGGAATGCTCAACGCAAAGGATCCAAAAAAGAAAAAGGATGGACTCCATTTCTTGTAGCCTAAACTCCTGATTCTCATTTATTTCCCTGTTTGCTTTACTTCCTCCCGAGATTGGGGGTAGTGCTTCCCTTTATGACAAATAGAATTTAGTGACTAGGGGCCGAGGCGACGGTTTCTCACTCTATAGAGTGGGGAAAGGTCCCACTTCTCCACTTTATGAAGTAAGAAACTCCACTAGGCAAAGGGAAAGGGGATCTTCTCTGGGATCCCGCATGCCTGTCAAATCCCATGCATGATACACGAAGTGGCAACCTTTGGCTACCTTAAAATAGCCCCCAGCTCAGCTTTAAGAAGGATAAAGTTATTTCATTACAACTAAATATAGGCAATGAGTCTGTGCTGATGCATAACTTAGACAAATACATGCAAAGCCTTTGCAGGCCGGGGAATCCCTATCCCGTCACTGAGTTGATTGTAGCTGAGTTGAGACCGTTGTCTCTGGTGCTCCTCCCTCCTGCTGCTGACCTTGGGCATCAGGACTCTCACTGATCCAGTGGGCAGCTGGGCAGCAAGAGGGCTGTATGCATGAATGTGCAACCCTGAGGCAGACAGGACGGGGGACCTGGGAGGGGGTGGGCAGGGCCCACACGGGAGGTCACACTGGGCAGCCTCCAGCTGCTCTGCTGGCGTTGCTGGGGTTTCATTCCTCTATAATTCTCATTTTTTCCCCTCTCAAATCTGTTTTCCATTAAGAAGCGAATTGTTCTCCTTTCTGCCTTTCTTCCCGCCTGGCTTCCCTGAGCCCCGCTTAGAGAACCCAGCTGCATCTGCTCTTGCTTAAGGCACCCACTAATTCAAACCAAAGAAGGTGGGAGACATGCTGGCCTGTGGGGCCACCTCCCCACCCCCATCCCCATTTCCTCCCCTCTGCCTTTCTCCCCGGATGGAAAATTTGGCCTCAGCCTGCCCTTGTGACTGGAAAAAGCAGGGGCAGCTCATCAGAGCAGAACAGGGTTATTAGCCTTCCTTCTTCTGAGGTGTTATTAGGAAGGCATGGCTGGAGAAGGGGTTCCCCAGCTCTAGCCAGCCCTGGCCAGAAATGTGGGAGGCAGTGTTCCTCAGAAGGTGTAGGGCCTGCCAGGGAAGGGACAGCTTTATTAGAGGGTGGTGAGCGAGGGGCAGGGGAGGAGGGGTGACTATGGAAGGGAATGTGTGGAGGTGACGTGGCCACAGTCCCAGTCAGGCCAGGCCAGGAAAGAAGGCCAGAGGGCAGGGACTTTTCTGTCAGAGTTGCTGCCTCATGGACGATGCTGGGGCCAAGCCCATGGCTGCCCTCCTCTGTCTCTCCTGCCCCCTGCGTTGAGGGAGGCAAGAGGCCGGAGAAATGTGCAGCTCTGAAGAGGATCCGGTGTTTCTGAGAGGACTGCTGGGGCTAGCTCTGGGGTCAGGCCTTCACGTCTCAGGAACTGGAGGAGGCTGTCTTTTTCCAGAGGGCGACTGCCACACCACCAGAGGAAAGTCTGGGTTCCCATTTTGAGAATGCGGGTTCCCTAGAGGTGTGGCAGGGCCGAGGGACTGGTCTTGAAGGTGCATGTGGGGTGTGGGGAGACAGAAAGGAGACTGGATGGCAGTCAGCTGAACTGGGGACCAGAGAGGTGGGGCAGGAGGGAAGAAGGGGCCAGGAAGAGCATGATGGAGGTGTCTCCCAGCTCCTCTCCCACCCGGCCCTGTCCTGCCTCAGAGCTTTCAGAAACTCGCTCTGGGAAGCCTTGGCTTTGTAGGCAGGAAAATAACAGAAACAACTACACAACCTTGATGGTGGTAGCCCCCAGACTTCCATCCATCTGCTTTGCCTTCAGTCACAAACCTCAGAATCTCAGGGAGACACCTGGCTCCTCAGTTTGGGACTATTTTTCAACTTCCTGTAGAACTAGCTGTGGCCTTGTGATGATGCTTTAGCAATGGAATTGGAAGTCACTGAGTGGAAGGCATGTGTGGCACTTCCGGGTGGTACTCTGAGGAGAAGGGCATAGGCTCCACTTCCCCTTTCCCGCTTCTCACTGACTAGAGAGTGGACATGATGGCAGAAGCTGGAGCAATCACCTTAGACCTTAAGATGGAAGCCACATATTCAAGGTGGCAAAGTGACTAAGATATATAGGATGAATCTGGGTTGCCAGTATTGTGGAATGGCCAAATTTATTATATTAAGACCATTACTGAGAGACAATAACCTCTCTCTTAGTTAAGCCATTATTATTATGACCTTTGGTACAGCAATGAAATGTGGTACTAGGGATCGAACCCAGGGGCTCACACATGCTAGGCAAGTGCTCTACCACTGAACTACATCCCCAGCCCATTTTTAAAGTGGTGAAGCAGGTTGTCCCTAAATTGCCCAGGCTGGCCTTCAATTTGTGATCCTCCTGTCTTAGCCTCCTGAGTAGCTGGGATTACAGACATGTGCTGCCTCACCTAGAACCTAAATGTGTATCTTTTTTTTTTTTTTTTTTTTTGGTACTGAGGATTGAACTCAGGGGTACTCGATCACTGAGCCACCTCCTCAGCCCTATTTTGTGTTTTATGTAGAGACAGGGTCTCACTGAGTTGCTCAGCGCCTCGCCATTGCTGAGGCTGGCTTTGAACTTGTGATTCTCCTGTCTCAGCCTCCCAAAGTGCCAAATGTGTATCTTAACTGAACAAATAACACAACCAATAGTCACAGAGCTCTTACCTTGTATCAGTTACTATTCTGAGTGGTTTTCCTGTGGCATTGAATTTGATCTCTGTAACCGAAGGTATAGGTGAGCAGCACAGCTGCCCTGACACTCGAAGCACCACAGACCCATCTTCTCTCTCCTTGCCTTCCTCAAACAAGGGCAGGTTTGATTGTTGGGGCCAGGGCCATTTACCTGCCCTCAAGATCCTCATTGTCTCTGCCACGTCCCAGGTGACAGGTGCACACATAAAGGACTCAAACCAACGGCCCTACTCAGATTAGGACACAGCCCCATCTGCCTCAAGTTAACCAGAACAGAAAGCGATAAGATGATTCCTGCACAGTAAGAGTGGCAACAACATCCTGGTGGCCATGGTAGGGGGTTGTTGACAACCGTCTATACATCAGCTCGACCCCTGCTCTCCCTTCCCACGCAGGAATGTGCAGTGCAAGAAAGTCAGAGTGACATTATTGAGGACATAGTTTTGGATTCGCTCTGATTTACTCTTTCAAAGATGGATTTCTCCAAAAGTGTTTGGAACATTATTAGCAACAAGTCTCTTTCTTCCCCCTCACACCTGACCGTGGTTGGCCTGGTTGTCATGACATCACCATGGAGAACCACCAGCCTGGGGAAGTGCTCAGTGATTGGTCAGTCTCCAGCTGGGCAGCTCTCCTCCCTGGTCTGCAGCAGCACAGGGCGAGGACAACTGAGCGCCAACTCCTCATGGTGGACAGAACACACAATCATCAGAACAGACGTCTGCTGGCCGTGCTCCCCAAGCATCCCTTCTGCCTTTTCCTGCTTGCGGCATCTTACTTTCCTTCCAGGGAAAGGCCTCCTGCCTCCTCCATGGGACCAACATCTATCCTTTCCAAAGATGAGGCAAACCAGACCAGAGTGTCTGTCCTGGGAACCCAATGTGGTAGCCACAGGATAGATAGCAGCTAGAACCGAGTTATCTTGACATGTGAGTTATCACAAGTCTGAATTTTGAATTAACAAAGTAGAGGCAAGTTTCAGGTTATCCCTCAAATGCTATCTTCTATCTTATATTTCAATATACCTTTTTTTTTTCTGTAAAAGCCATTAATCCTGGGGCCTCAAAAACGCTATGCAAGTTCTCTACCACTGAACTACATCCTCAGCCCTTATTAAATTTTTATTTTAAGACAGGGTCTTTTTTTTTTAGTTGTAGATGTCCACAATGTCTTTATTTTATTGCTTTGTACGTGATGCTGAGGATCGAACCCAGGGCCTCACGCATGCAAGGCAAGCGCTCTACCGCTGAGCTACAATCCCAGCCCCAAGACAGGGTCTTGCTAAGTTTCTCAGGTCTGTGCTTCTCCTGCCTCAGCTTCCCATCAGTGTAAATTCTGAAGCAATGAGACAGGAATTGCACAATAGCTGACAGGTAGGAAACCAAATGTCATCTGTGGGGAGGAGGAGCCCTGGGGTCCAGTCTTTCCCAGGTGTAGTTGCCTGAATCTTCTTTTCATTCTGGGATTTTCCCAGGAATCAGAGCAGCCACAACACACATGATCGCGGTACCGTTTGCCTGTTGTCCCTGGAGTTATGTACAGAGGTGGCCTTCTAGTAAGGTCTCCATTGTTGCTTAAGTTAGCCCAAAGAATCTACAGTAGTCAGCTTGCCGTTGCTATGACCGAAACAACTTAAAGGAGGAAAGATTTAGTTTGGCTCATAGTTTTAGAGGTTTTAGTCTGTGGTCATGGTTCCACTGGTTAGGGCCTGAGGTGAGGCAGAACAGCAGACCATGGAGGCAGAAGGGCATGGTGGAGGAAGGTTGCTCGGCTCATTGCAGTAGGAGGGAGAGAGAGAGAGAGAGGAAGTAGGAAAGGGCCAGGCACAAGAAATACCTTCCAGGGCCTGCCCCTCGGTGACCTACTACTCCACTAGGCTCTTCCCACTAATGTCATCAAATTATCAATCACCAATGGATCAATTCACTGATAAAGTCAAAACTCTCATGATCTAATCATTTCCCCCAAACCCTTCCTTGGAACATTGGCATTAGAGACCAAACCATCAACACATGGGCCTTTGGAGAATGTTCTAGACCTAAACCATAATAGAACCTAACTGGAAAACTTAGCCACTCTCCCACCACTGAGCAGCACCGCTCTCCAACGATCTAGGAACCAGCCCTGTTTCCCTTCTCCTTAGTGACTCAGGAATGAGGTTGACAGATCTAGTTTGAAAAAAAAAAGTGTGGAACACTCAGTTTACATTTAATTTTCAGATAAACACGAATGAATCATTTTTTGGCGACTGTGTCCCATGCAAACACTGCACATCTTGCATTGTATGTGGTAACCCTACCTAGGGAAGGAAATTATGTCCCATCTCTTGGGGGTGACCTAAGGCACTCGTTGTCCTTATTCTGCTGTCCCTTTACCCCCACCCTAAATAAATGGCTTTTTTGAAGGGAGTAAATTATTTCCTAGATGATTAGCCCAAGAGTAGGGATCTGACAAAGGATGCACCAACCAGGACAGCTCCCTGGGATCTTTTTCAAATAGATAGTGAAGAATTAAGCACTCGCAGGTGTTGGAGTCTGAAACACTGAGCCAGGGGAAACTGGGGGCAGCCTGGATTTTTCAATACATGGACAGGGCAAGTCTTTAGTAAAGGGAGAATAAGTTAAATGTATAAGCAGAAACAGAGAGAAAAGAGGGAGACTTTTTTCTTTGAGGAAATCTTTTTTTTAAATTGAGAATTATTTCAATTTTGTTCAACATGAGTGCCAACCTTCTAAACATTGCTTGATTTATATATATATATATATTTAATTTGTTCTAATTAGTTATACATGACAGTAGAATGCATTTTTTTAAAAATATTTTTTTAGTTGTAGATGGACGCAATATCTTTATTAGTTATTTTTATGTGGTGCTGAGGATCGAACCCAGTGACTTACGCTTGCGCGAGGCAAGCCCTCTGCCACTGAGCCACCACTCCAGCCCCTAGAATGCATTTTGACACATCCTACATAAATGAAGTACAACTTCTCACTCTTCCAGTTTTACACAATATAGAATCACACCGGTCTTGTAATCATATATGCACATAGGCTAACAATGTCCGATTCTTTCCTATCTCCAAACCCTCTCCCCTCCTTTCCAATTCCAGTTATTCTTGAGGCCCTCTGGCTTTGCCATGTTTTTTATTATGTTTTCATAGATTCCATGAACTATCGAGTTCTTTTTTTGCTCAAGGGTTGAAACAAAATCAATACAAATTGCAACCTTTATTTCTGTTGTGTTAGCACAGCTGATAAATTCCTTTCTTCCCAAGGTATGAGCAGGAGTAGTGTCTTTCAATTTCGGCCTCCCCAGCATCTAACCAAGCCATTGGCATAGAGTAGGAGCTCAATCATGTATTAAAAAATAATAATGAATGGCTCTGTAGGATTGGAGATCAGGCATGTAAAGCACCTTCAAATGATTTCATTTCTTTCGTAAAAGAATTGTTTTCAGTTGTCAATGGACCTTTATTTTATTTATTTTTATGTGGTGTTGAGGATCAAACCCAGTGCCTCACACATACTAGGCAAGCACTCTACCCCAGCCCCTGATTTCATTTCTTAACAGAAACTCAACAAACATTAGGAACACTTTTCACCAGCTCACTGAAAAACCCCACAACCTAGAGCATCTCCCACCTACAGCTGGCTTGAATGGAGGGCGAGGATGAACCTCGATTATGTGCATTCGCCGAGTGGAGAGCAACAGAGACTTCATGATAAAGATTATGGTTGCTGAAACAACTTGACTTTGAAAGGTAGCCTCCTTGCCTGCTGCAGTTGCTTTGATTCCTTTCTAGATGGAGGAGAATGTAGTAGGAACAAGTGCAGTTGGGTCTCCTAGCCCATGCCAGGACACTGCCTGATGGCAACAGAGAAGGTAGGGAAGGGTCCTGGCAAGGCTGGCCCAAGGTGTTGCTGGGAAGTACTGTGGAGCTCTGGGAAGTCAAGGCTCAGACATCCATGTTGTCATTTGCATGTCCTGCCTGGGCTCTGACCAGTGACAGCACCCCCCTTCCCGTGAATTTTCAGGAAAGAGGAAAGAGGAATCAGCTTTCAGCTGAAGTGCCGGCCAATCTGGAGGGAAGGAGGCCAGCAAGGGCCTTCAGTCCCTGGAGAACAGTGGCCTTGTATCCCAAACTGCAGGAAGCCAGTTCTGCCAATGCAAGAATGAACTCCCGAGCCCCTCCACCTTCTAGGAACTGCGTCACCCCTAAATTATTCGTGTCAACCATTTGAATCGAAGATTTTTGGAGCTCGGAGAATTTGTTTGTATTTTCACAATTTATAATGCTCTTTTTGTCAGACCAATTTGCTAGTACAAAAGGACGGCCTAACGTTCAATTATGGAGAGAGGAAACACAAAAAGCAAACTAAGGCTTTGCAACATCAAAGTGAATATTATCTTGGGCAAATGTAAAGAGATGTAGAAAAAAAGGCAGCTGAGGGGTTCTGTTAATAATGGGCTTGTGGATCGCGCTCTGGGACCTTTTTGCTCTGCAATTTTGGAGACTTTAGGTTCTTTCCTGCATGTGTTGCGTTTTCTTGTCCTCCTCTCACATTTCTTGATTCACTGGCTTTGTTTCTTCTATGCTCATCACATTCGTATGTTGATTT
The DNA here is from genome assembly GCA_004024805.1 of Geosciurus inauris. NCBI lineage: Eukaryota > Metazoa > Chordata > Mammalia > Rodentia > Sciuridae > Geosciurus > Geosciurus inauris. The sequence continues at coordinate 4,595 of PVHX01010725.1, read as the reverse complement.
TTGTAACAATGGTGAGACAGCCTCGCTCTGAATAAAAAATTTGTTCATATAATAGATGGACCCAACAGTATGGCTTGCAGAAAAATACTACCTCATTTCCATGAACATATTCTTTCTGGGAACACCTAGGTCGTTAAGTATGCTTTCTTATTTTTGTTCCTTGGGAGGATGATCCAATAATTTTCTGACTTTGTGTGTGTGTGTGGGGGGGGGTGCTGAGGATTGAACCCAGGGCCTTGGGCATTCTAGGCAAGCACTCTACCAACTGAGCTATATCTCCAGCCCCTATGACTTTTTGACTTACAAAATAAAATCAGTATCACTTTTTTTCCCCCAGTGCTAGAGATTGAGCCCAGGGCCTCCTTCATGCTAAGCAAGTGCTCTATCTCTGAGCCACATCCCCAACCTTCAGATATATTATCTCATTTAAAATTCTTTTCAATCCTATTTGATGTTATTATTTTCATTTGACAGATGAAGAAACTGAGTCCTAGTGAGATTAAGTAAATTGACTGATGTCACTCAACTGGTAAGTGGCTGAACCAGGGTTGAAATAAAAACCTTCTTGATTTCAGAATCCGAATGAGTTTCTATGAGTGGTTTCCTTCCCTGACCCACTTCCCTAAACTGCTTATATCACCCTCATCACTTCCCACAAGTCATTTCAGCGTCCAGCACAGAAGTCTTAGTCTGGTTTTGCAGAAGATCTTCAGGGCATTCATAAAGCCCCTGAGATTGTATGCACCTCCTCCAAGTGGACATCTGTGGACACAAGAGGTACATTGCTTTCATCGCGTTCTCAGATGGTTATGAGAATGTCAGGTGTGAAGTGGCATATTCCAAAGACCTGCAGTTTCATATTTTAGGACAGTGGTTCCCAAACATTAGTGTGCAACAGTCTCAGCAGGTGGGGAGTTAGCACGCAAATACTCTGCCCAGACCAGTGGCTCATTTTGTAGATCTGCGATCAGGCTGGGAATAAATAAACAAATCAATTAAATATGCATATATATATAATATGTAAAATATATATCTTTATATATATGTTTTATATGTTTTGTACTGGGGATTGAACTCAGGAGTACTCCACCACTAAGTGACACCCCCTGTTCTTTTCATTTTTTATTTTAAGGCAGGTTCTCTCTAAATCATTCAGGCTGACCTTGAACTTGTAATCCTCCTGCCTCAGCCTCCCGAGTCCCTGGGATTACAGGTGTGCACCACCATGTCTGTCTAGGAACATACATTTTAATAAGCTCCTCAGCTGATTGTGGTGCCAGGATCTGGGACACACATCTCCCTGGGGGAATGGATTTGTCTCCTTGATGAATTACTCTGTAGTTACTACTCCATCTCCTGGTGACCTTGGACCCTGGAGTTACCCACCCTTTAACTGTAGAGATTATTTGGGAAAGGATCCAAGTATGTTTTTCTCCTCACGCAGTGAATGTTGACTGTGTTGGGGAATGCTCCACAGAAAGAGGAGAATTGGGAGAAACCAAAGGAATTGCAACGAAGTCTCCCAAATGGAAATACTCAGCTGGTTAATACTCTTGAACTGATGCCATCACGATACTGCTACCCAGTATTAATTGTTACCCTGTCTCTGGCAGAAGGCTTCTAAGATGACTGTCGTCCCCTTCCCACTCTTCACTGATACAACCAGAAGGGCTGGAGTATTAAAAACACATCGTCTCTTGGACATTTATGGAAGAGTCCCTCAGGAAGGCTCTTCAAAGAGGTTTCATGCGGGGGTCTTTGACCTTGAGTCCACTGAGGAGCAAGAGGGGGGCTGGCTTGCAGGTTCTGGAAACTTCATGGCAGATGTGTGGACCATTTTTACCTAGCCCAGGATAACTCAACCCCTTTCATCTCCTCTCCTATCCCTAACAGGACACGGATGGGATCTGAAACCCCATGACCCTTAGCATTTCATTGAGAACCAGGCATGGATTTATGCTGGGTCAATTAAATTGTCTCTCTTTGAGGACGGTGAAATGGGGAAGCTCACAGCCCCTAAACTGTTTGGAACCAGAAAATTATATAAAGTCTGGTCCAAGGCAGCCATAAAATAGCAAAGTTCTTCTCGGAAGTAGGACTGGGAAAGAGGCAGAGAAAAGTTGCCAATTCCCATTTTTCCTGAGCTCAGGTGTGTTTTCTGTTCTTGGTTTTATAAAACACCTCTATAATCTTTCAATATATCCCTCTCTTTTGCCGAAGCAAGCTCAAATGAATTTCATTTCTTGCAATTAGATGATTTCTTCACTATGGCACTTCCCAAATGTTTCCGCTGCAAATATAAAACCCTAATATCTGCATAGCACAATCTCGTACAAGCACGATACACAAGCACACATGTGTTGTTCATAGGACCCTATTTAGAGAGTTTAACTGAGATATAAAATAGTACAACGAAGAGAGTTTGTGCTCCATAGACGGACACAACATCTGGAACGGGCTGAGGAGTTGAGGTTGCATATGGGTTCATGTTGAGGTGGAATGGGGGTGTGGAGAGTCCCTCTTTTGAGGACAGATGTTATGGTTTGGATCTGGAATGTCCTGCAAAGACTCATGTGTTGAAGGCTTGGTCTCCAGGGTAGCGGTGTTCAGAGGTGGAGCCTCCAGACAGCCATTGGATCTTGAGGGCCCCAACATCACCTGTGGATTTATCCATTAAGGAATTCACAATTTGATAGCATTGTTGGGTGGTCATGGTGGAAAGAGTAAGAGGTAGGGTCTGGCCGAGAGAAGTAGTTCATGGGGAGCGTGCCCTGCAGGATATTTCTTGTCCCTGACCTCTTTTTCCCTCTCTGCTTCCTGTCTTAAGGTTCGCAGCTCCTCCACCACATGTTCCCACCGCCATGATATTCTGCTTTATCTCAAACCCCAAAGCCATAGAACCAGCCAGGAACCAGATCCCGCAGAGGGCTCCTCACTGCACACCCTGCAAACAAATGCCAAATGCATTCCACTGTAAAATGCATCCTTTTTGACTGGGACAAGTATGTAGAGAAGTCTGGGTGTCAAGCTTAAAACCAAACACAGGCGAGGAAGCCCAGCACATTTTCTTTTCTCCCAAAATAGAATTAAAAAAAAAAAAAAGGTAAATTGGGTGTAGCTTCAGTTACTGCTAAGCAACAGAGAACTTGCAGAAGTGATCACTGTAGACACGAATCAGGTGCCACTTCTAAACAGCTAGCAGGTTATTTCTTATAACCAATAGAATTCCTTAGAACAGATTGATAGACAGCCCCCTAGTTTCTACCAGAAGAACACGCCTCTGTGTTCAACTCAGACGAACATGGCATCACTTCTCCAATAGCTGCCAGACACCAGGCAGAAATGAACTGCTACACTCTGGAAGCAGAGCATCAATTTATTTATTTACATTGTGAAATGCAATGTCAGGCTTAAGAGTTTGGAGGGGAAAATGTACAAAAATAACTAAGAAATAGTTAAAGAGAAGAATATTGATTGAAATTCTCAATATATACTATAAAATTTCAGTAATTAAAATAGTATGGTATTAGGATCCAAAAATCCTGCTACCAAGTATAGATCCAAAGGAAGGGAAATTGGTGTGCTGAAGAAGTGTCCATATTTGTTGCACCAGTATTCACAATAACCACAATATAGAATCAACCTAAGTGTCCATTAATTGATGAAGAGATAAAATGTGGTGTATACACCGTGGAATACTACTCAGCCCTAAAAAGGAATGAAATACTGTCACTTGAAGCAACATGGATGAAGCTGGAGGACATTTCATTAAGTGATGTAAGCCAGGCATGAAAAGATAAATTCCATATGTTCTGACTTGTGAAAATCTAAAAAAAAATAATTTCATAGAAGTAGAGAGTAGAAGAGTGGTTAGAACAGAGTAGAACAGAGTCTGATAAAGGGAAAGGGGAGAAAAGAATAGGGAAGAGCTGATAGGTACAAAAATCAGGGACTAGAGATGTAGCTCAGTGGAAGAGTGCTTGGTTAGCATGGTGAGGCCCTGGGTTGGATCCCCAGCCCTGTAAAAATGACTAGAAAATTAAAATTTAGGTAGGAGAATTAAAGTTTTGTTCTATAGTATGGTAGGCTAACTCTAGTTAAAAATAATTTATTGTCTATTTGAAAATAGTTCAAAAGAGAGTATTTCAAATATTTCTAATACAAAGATATCTGTAGTGATAGACAAGTTGATTGTCTTGATATGATACTTACATATTGTTTTTGTGTATCAAAATATCCCATAAACATATACAATTATTGTGTCAGTTAAAAATTTAAAAGTATGACATTAGCCTAAGGATAAATCAATCTATGCATCAGAATAAAGATATTAACTTAAAAATAAAATAAAATACCTCATACTATATAAAAAATAAAATTTCAGGTGAATTATAGATCTAAACACAAGGGGAATAAACCCCTAAACTGAAAAAGTAGAATAAGAAAGTAACATTGTGAGTTGAGTGTAGTGGTACATGCCTGTAATCCCAAGAATCTGGGAGGCTGAGGCAGGGGGATCACAAGTTCGAAGGCAGCTCCGCAACTTAGCCAGGCCCTAAGCAACTCATGAGACTCTGTCTCTACATAAATATAAA
>PVHX01010724.1:14444-68559 GCA_004024805.1 Geosciurus inauris | reverse complement strand
TTTTTTCTTAGTATTTGGTTGATATAACCTTGCTATTTTCGCTTTCAATTTGATACGTTTCATGTGTATGTCATAAACAAGGCCCACCTCTTCGAACAGCTGACTATGATCCTTTTACATTTATTTTGATTACAGGTAGATTTGGACTTTAAAAATATTCATCTTATTTTCTGAGCTAAGAAAACAAACTGGGATAAGTTAATTAACTTTGTGAATACCATAAAGTAAAGCAGTGAAAAGAGTACTAATTAATTATTTAAAGGCCACTGGAAAAAAAACTGCTTAAATATAGGATAATAAAGCCTTGCTCTCAGTAGATTGTTCTAGCAATTTCTATAACAACTCCTATTAGTATGTAGAACTGAAGAATGGGGTAGGATCAATAGTTGTATGGTAGCTTGCTCTGGGGCTTACAGTTTGATTTTTCTTTTAGAGAATCATGTTGCAATGTGAGATTCATGTGTACTATTTTTGTTTGCTATTGTTTGCTTCAAATGAAGCCGAGACGATGTCTTTCAGTGTAACTGTCTACTTTTCAAGATGGCTTGTACCAGGGACAGCTTCGTAGCACATGACTTGACCAGGCAGTCGGCTCTCTTGATTCTGGGAAGGCATCAGTAGCAGTCTCACATGCAGTTGAAGCAACACACGTTTTAAAAATATGACATGCATAAATCAGCTCAGCCCTAAACCATAAACTTGCTCTAAGTTCTTTTCATGAAAAGAGAAGTTTCAAAAAACGACAATAAGTGAAACCTTCCATGAGGTTAGCCTGCCCTCTTAAGTGCAGGGTGGAACTGGGTGGCTGGTGCTGCTGCTGGTGCTGAAGATAGGCGGGAGCTCTGGTCAAGCAGGAGGGTGCACTCGAGAGGCTGGTGCCCCTGGACAGGTGAGAGCCCGAAAAGTGAGGTGGCCGAAGGGCGTGGCAGCCGGGGTGTGGTGGCTGGGGACTCCGCAGCCTGAGGGCGTGATGACTGAGGGCGTGGCGATCAGGGGGCGTGGCGGCCAGAGGGCGTGGCATCTGAGGGTGTGGCGCCTGGGTGGGCCAGTCAGAGGGTGTGGCGGCCGGGGCGGGCGGCTGGGGTCCCAGCCTGCAGAATGCGCTGAGGCAGGAGCAGGCAGGGGGCAAGCCGTGTGCGTGAAGGGCCGCTTTCTACCCAGTTTGCGCTCCAGTTTCTAGTGGGCTTTACTTTGTTCATTTTCTATTGGGAATTTGAGTATTAGACAACAAATCCAGGATGGTTTGTCCAGGAGGGGTCAGTTCAGAGGTCAGTGTCCACCGTGGGCTGTGTTTGGAGGTGGGCCACCGTGGCTTGCCCGGGGACACAGCGTGGGTGGCTCCAGGAGTCGCGCTGTCTCAGCACGGCCCACGCAGGCTTCTCCAGTCGCAAAAACACACTTGTCCCCGAGGGCGGTTTCTGCTGGCGGTGGTGGTAAGGTGCTACCTGAACAGACTCTGAGGGCGAGCAGAGCGGCTGGCGTCCCCGCATCCCCCACTTCCAGGGGGACTCTTTCCCCTCTGGCTCACTGGCACTAGTCCCGTAGAAGTCAGCTTCAGTGGCTGACAAGGGAGGGCCACTACTCGATTTTGTGCAGTCTTTCATGGGCCAGAACATATTTTAGTGCTACAGCAGAGTCATCAGAGATCTCGGGGGAAATGGCAACTCAGTTCTTAATAGCACTTCTGCTGGCTTTCAAAACTTTTTTTTTTCTGTTTTGAATTCATTTATTCTGAAGGAAAAGAATGAATCTGGGAGACACAGTGAGCAAGCTTGACGGTTTGGCTGCTTTGTTCTCTTCTCTTTTTAGGTGCTGGTTTATTTAAGATTCTGAGCATCCAGGAGGTTGGGTAGAGATGACTCCGTGCATAAATTCACACTGACCAAATTGGAAGCACAAAGAAGAATCTATACTCTTTTCTTAAAGATTATTTGATTGTGTAAAAAATATCCAGCATATTTAATAAGGTGCTGGAGATTAATAAGACCATTTAGGTGCTTAATTTCTATGAGCTTTTCCTCTTACCCAAATAATAAAACTTTCACAATGCCCGTGATTAAATTATCAAATTGTTATTTTCCTCTAATATATAACAAACTTCCCTCTGAGGACTCACTCGCTTTCTGGTGTTGCCCTGGGGACCTGGGTAGGGCCATAGCCTGTGCTGAGCCCTGAGGCAGTGGTCCTGAGGCCCCACCTTTGGGCTGGGCAGGGGCCACTCCTCTCTGACCTGAGGCCTGGCTGAGCCAATGCTAGGCAAGCATGGCCCTGGCTGTGGGAAGAGTGAGTAGAAGATCTCCTGGGGCCTTTGAAAGCCACAGCGGAGCCCAGGAAGTTCGTTGGGTGCAGTGTGCGCCCAGCTGCTGCCTGCTGGAGCGCCCCCTTCCTGCAGGAGGTAGAGGCAGGGTGGGGACTGCCCAGACAGGCTTCCTCCCCAGTTTGAAGAGGGTGATTAGTGCACAGACTAATTACCCACAGTAGGGTCCATCTGAGACAGGATGCGCCCTGTGGGCACGGAAGCCAGTGGCCTGGGGGGAAGGTCTAAGTGGAGCTCTCCTGGCCCCCTTTGTGCTGCTGTCAGGGGACCGTCAGTTTGTAAAGAACGGAGATCTGTCTCGTAGTCTGGCGGCTGTAAGCCCAAGGGCCTGGATGTTTGGTGGGGTCTTGTAATATTGGGGAGGGCCCCTGAGTTGGGGGGGCAGGGAGCCGGGGGCTCCGTGTGGACCAACGGCCTCTGTAGCTCATGTTCCTGAAACAGCAGCCTCCATCAGAGGGTGGGGCCAGCACCCCTGAAGGTCCCAGTGCCCAGGGCTGCCACATGGCAGCTGCATATCAACATGACCGGGGGCCAAGGAAGCCTGCCGAGGCCTTGGCACCCCTGCTGGACGAGGTGGCCCTCCACGGCCAGGTTCACTGCTGGACTGTTCTGCATCGTCAGCACGTTCACCTCATGCAAGTGCCACCGTGTGTCCTTCCCACAACGTTGTGGTGAGTTCTGAAGTTAGGGTGAGTGGGCTGGAGGAGGTGGGTCTTTGGGAGTGTGCTGTTGAGGTTTGCATTTTGTCCCAGGTGAGTGGAGCTCTCTCTGCTTCCTGGTGGCCGCGTGCCGAGCTGCTTTCTTCCACCAGGCCTTTCTGCTGTGGTGTCCGGCCTCACCTGGCCCCTGGGCCGTGCACTGGCCAAGCAAGGGCTGACCCTCTGAAGCAGTGAGCCAAAATAATCCTTTCCTCCTGTGTTGCTCTCGTCAGGTCCTTTGGTCACAGCGATGAAAAAGACAAAACCGAAGCTGGCAAGGAGAAGTGGTTTGTTGACTGACCTCACCATGCGCTTCTGAAGACTTTTGAGCTGTTTTTGACTATTTGGGGTCTTTTTTTGCTTCCATATGAATTTTGGAACCATTTTTTTTTAGTTCCATGAAGAATATCATTGTTAATTTGGTGGGAATTGCATTGAATCTGAAGATCTCTTTTGCTAGTAAGACCCTTTTAATGATATTAAGTCTGCCTATCCATGAACAGGGAAGGCTGTCTTCTAGTGTCCTCCATTTATTTTGCCAGTATTCTGTACATTTCCTTATAGTGACCTTTCACATCCTTGGTTAGATTGATTCCTAGCTATTTTATCATTTTTGAAGCTATTGTGAATGGAATTGTTTCCCTTTCTTTCTCAGCAGGTTCATTATTGGCATATAGGGAAGCTGTTGCTTTTTTTGTGTTAATTTTATGTTTTGCTACTTGATGAATGTTTTTGTTGATTCTAGAAGTCTTCTGGTGGAATCCTTAGCACCTTCTAAGTTAGAGATTATATCATCTGCATATAGGGATTTGACTTCTATTTATATCCCTTTCATTTATTTCTCTTGCATAATTTCTTTGGATAAAATTTCAAGTCCTATATTAATAGAAGTGGTAAGAATGAACATCTTTGTCTTGTTCTTTATTTTGGAAGAAATGCTTTCAGCTTTTCCTCATTATGTATGATGCTAGCTTCACGTTTGTTGTTTATAGTCCTCATTATCCCTAGTTTCTTCAGAGATTTTTATTGTGAAGGAATGATGAATTTTGTTGAAGGCTTCTCCTGCACCTGTTGAGAAGATTATGTGACTTTTGTTCCCTGATTCTACATTTGTGGTGTATCATGCTTACTGATTTGCATACATTGAACCATCCTTGCATCTCTAGGTGGAACCAACTTGATTGTGATGTATAATCTTTTTAGTAGGTTGTTGAATATAGCTTGCAAATATTTAATCAGGATTTTTGCACCTAATTCATCAAAGACCATGGTCTCTAGTTTTTTCTCCTTGGTGTGCTCTTCTCCGGTTCTGGTGTCAGAGTTTGTGAATGGAGTTGGAAGCATCTGCATTCTTTGTATCTCATGGACTAACTTGAGAAGCATGAGGATTAATGCTTCTCTAAAGATTTGGTAAAACTAAGCTGTGACTTCATTGGGTCTGAGCCTTTATGTTGCTGTTGCTGGGAGGGAGGCTTTCTTATCTCTGCTTTGATCTTATTGCTTGCTGTTGATCTATTTAGATTTTCTCTATTCTCTTGGTTTAATTTTAGTAGGCCATTTGTGCCTATAGATTTATCCATTTATTTTGTATTTTAGATTTATTGAACTATTATTTTCAAAATGCTTCCAAATGATCCTCTGGATTGCAATGGTATCTTGTAATACCCCATTTTCATCTATAATTTTATTAGTTTGGGCCTTCCCTCTCTTGGTTACATAGACAAAGGGTTTGTCAATCTTGTTTATCTTTTCAAAGTACCAGTTCTTTGTTTCATTGATTCCTTGTATTGCTCTTGTGTTCTCTATTTCATTCATTTTAGCTCAAAATTTATTAGTCTTTCCTTCTACTGCTTTTGAGATTGGGTTTTTCTTGTTTTTTTTTTTTTCTTTTTCTAAGACCTTGACAAGCATCTTTATGTTATTTATTTGAGAACTTTCTTATTTTTTCAGTAAGTATTCATAGCTGTAACAATCCCTTTTAGAACTGCATTTACTATATCCCACAGATTTTGATATGCTTGTTTCTATTCTTTTTTTAAAAAATATTTTTTAGTTGTTGATGGACCTTTATTTGTATTTATTTGTATGTGGTGCTGAGACTCGAACCCAGTGCCTCACGCATGCTAGACAAGCACTCCTCCACTGAGCCACAGCCTCACCTGCTTGTTTCTATTCTTGTTTGAGTCTAAGAATTTCTAAATTCTCCTCTTATCTCTCTGGTGACCCACTCACCATTCAAAGGTATATTTCCATCTCCATGTGTTTGTATATTTTTTGTACTTTTCCTTGATGTTTATTTTTAGTTTTATTCCATTATGATCTGATCAAATACAAGGAATTATTTCCGATTTTAAAAACGTATTTGCTTAGACTTACTTTGTGGCCTCATATATAATCTATTTTGGAGAAAATTCCATTAGAAACTGAAAGTTAAGTGTATTCGGATATTGGATGAAATATTCTGTAGATGTCTGTTAATTGCATTTGGTCTAAATTATAGTTTAACTCTGCAATATCTTTGTTGATATTTTGTCTAGGTGACCTGTGAGGGGGGTATATTGAAGTCACCTGCTATTATTATATTGGGGCCTATATGTACTTTTATGTTAAGTAGTATTTGTTTTATGAAATTGGGTGCACCAATGTTTAGGACATAAATATTAACAATTAGGTCTTCTTGTTGGTTTGTTCCCTTTACCAATATTTAGCGGTCTTCTTTGTTTTTTCTAAATTTGGCTTGAAGTCTCTTTTGTCAGATGTAAGAATAGCTGCTCCTGTTTGCTTTCATAGTCATTTGTGTGAAATATTACTTTAGGTGTGTGAATTTCTTGTCTGATGAGGTGTGTTTCTTCCAGACACCATACAATTGGGTCTTGTTTTATTTATTTATTTTTTATTTTTAAAATAATTTTTAGTTGTCAGAGGACCTTTATTTTGTGTATTTATATGGGATGATGAGAATCAAACCCAGTGCCTCGTGCATGCTAGGTAAGTGCTCTACCACTAAGCCACAACCCCAGCCCCTGGGTCTTGTTTTAAATTGAAGGAGATCATTTACATTCAGTGTATTTATAAAGAGGTCCACATTACTTCCTGTTGTTTTGTTTTATTTCTAATATTTGATTCATTCCTCATTCTCATTTGCTTATCTTATCTTTTAATGATATTTATCCTTCTCTGTGCTCTTTTGTTGTTACCTCCTTACCTTCTTCTGTAGGGTTCCTCTGAGTATCTTTTGCAATGCTGGCTAAGTGGCCATGGATTACTTTAGTTTATGTTGGAAGGTTTTTATTATTCAATTCTGAAAGATGACTTTTCTGGATATTGCAATCGAGGTGGACAGTTGCTTTCTTTCAGCCCTTGATGTACATCACTCTATGTCCTCACAGGCTTTAGACTTTCTGTTGGAAAATCTATGCCTATTCCGTTAGGTTTGCCTTTATAAGTGACTTGGCACTTCTTTCTTGCAGCTTTTAAAATACCTTATTCTAAATTTCTGTAATTTTAACTATAATAGTTTGTAGAATGGTTCTTTTCTGTTCCTATTTGGAGTTCCAGTTGCTTCCAATACTTGCATGTATATCTCATTCCCAAAATTAGAGTGCTTTTTTGCTACTATTTCTCTTAAAATTTTTATGCCATAAGCCTGTGTCTTCTCTACTTCCTCAAGTCCTATGAGTCTTAAATGTAGACTTTTAATGTTGTCCCAGAGCTCTTATACATTATCTTCATAGTTTATGTTTTTTAAGTACTGTCTTAAAGTTCTAGTTCAACAACTCTTCTTTGAACACTGGTATTCTTTCTTCTATATCATCTAGTATATTGTAGTAAAATACTGAGGTTTTTATTTGACATATTGTGAATTTAATTTCCAAGATTGTAAATGTTTCTTTTTCAGAATCTCTATCTCTTTATGGAAATGCTCTCTCCTATCATGTATTGTCTTTCTTAGTTCATTTCTTAGTTCTTCTTTTAATTCATTGATGATTTTAGCCATCAGCTTTTTGAATTCTTGGTCTGGTGTTTCCTCCACTTTGCTATCTATGGATTTAGTTGTTGGAAGTTTTGAAATTTTGGAGGCATCTTATTGCCATGTTTTTTTCCTGTTATCTGCATTTCTGTGTTGGAATTTGCTCCTCTGTTGGGATGTATATCTCAGCCACTGTTATGTGAGGATCTTTATGGAGGGCTTCTTTTTCTTTATGGTCCGCCCCAGGTTGAAGGTTTATCTCAGTCTCAAAGGACCCATTCAATGTGTTCAAAGTGCTATAATCCCCAGCTCCACTTTGAGAGAAAGAATACCAACAGTAACACCTACAGCTTGACAGCAAACCAGATATCAACATACAATAAAAACTTATTGAAAATATTCTCTATAACACTATTAACCAATGAGAAAAAAAGGGAAGTGATTATAAAGATAGGTTGAAAATTAGGTAATAAAGAAAATAAAATCAGTAGTAAGCTATATAAAAAAAGAAAACAAAGGAACAGTTAGGAAAATAAGATATTAAAAATAGAAAAAAGAGACAAAAGGAGGAGGAAAGGAAGAAGAAAAAACAAGAAGAGAAAGAAAAAAAATGTGGGAGGATAAAAATTGGAAGGAAGCTGGGCCAAGGCCACCTCTGCTCAGTAGCCAGCCTCTCTGGGCATGGGTGGCAGTCTGTGCTCTCAGGGAGAGGCACAGCAGGTTTGGAGTTAATCACATATACTTCATCCCTCAAGTGGCTCTGGAAAGCCCATGGCTGGCCTGGGAACCTGTGGGCACCCTGGTATTGCAGATAGCCTGGGGCCAGGCCTCCTCTGTCCAGCAGATCCAACCCACTCTGGCATGGTTGGGGAACTTGTGTGCAACTGAGAGTCTTTGGTGAAAGGTGGAAGCAGGGTGCATAGGTGGTGGAGTGGGCCCAGTGTTGTCCCTTCGCCTGCCAGTGAGTAACTGGCTGTAGGCTGGCAGCGATCTCAGTGTATAAATTGTTCAGATGGCTTGCTACCAGGCCACTCCTCCGTGGTACCAGTTGATGCTATTTCCAGGGGAGATGGAGATGCAGAAGATGGGGTCCCTAAGGTGCAGGCTTAGGGGCAACCCCCCCTGCACACCCCACCACAACTCTCCACTGGTCAATGCAGACCAATGGCACTCTTCTCTGTGCAGCTGGCTGTGTGGTTCCCAGTGGGCCAGTGCAGACTGGCTTTCTCTTTTGACACCGTTTTGAATCCATTCGGTCAGCTCTGCCTCTTTTACTTCCTGTGCCTCCCCCTCCGCAGGTGCAGATTCAGCTTTGATCAGGTCTCTCTCATGCTCTGTCCCTGTAGCCAGTGTCGCCCAGTCTGACTGCCCAATGTTGAACCCCATGAGTGCCCATCACGCACCTCGCTGAGCAGCTGTTCCCCAGCCACAGAGGACCTGGGATGCCTTCTTTCATTCCAAAGCCATTTAAAAGTATATTTTTAAAATTGCAAATATTCTTAGAATTCTCAGATTTCTGTCTGTTGTTGATTTCTGATGGAATCTCTGTGTGTTAGGGAACATGCTTTGATTGAACTGTGCTAGAGCTGTTTTGTGGCTCAGTACCTGGTGCGTAGTGAGGAATGCTGTCTGTCCTCGGGAGACTTCATGCTGCTGCTGTAGCAAGTACTCCCTAGACACCAGTTAGGCGGACAGACCTTCTTGTCCTTGCTGATGCTTCACCTAGTTTCCTGTTTGTCTCTGGGGTGGCGTGTCAGCCTGCCCACAGGTCATTGTGGAATTCTGTATTGCTCCCTTCCTTTCTGTTAGCTTTGCTCCACGTGTTTTGGGACTCTGTCATTAAGTGTGTGTGTGTTTATTACTATATCTCTTTGGTGAATCAACCTCATCATCGTCATGAAACCCTTCCTTGTCTTGACTGTCTCATCTTAAAATTCATTTCGTCTGATGTTAGTGTGGCTATTCTAGTTTTTGCATAGGTCCTGTTTGCATGGTATGTTCTCTCATTGTTTACATTAAGCTTTTTGTGTATTTCTTACACTGTGCAGAGGTGGATCATGTTTTCCCCATTGCTTTATATTTGATCTGTTTAAACGAATCCAACTTTTGAGTGTTTATTGGAGTTTGTGCTAATATGGTGGGATTTTTTCCTGTCATCTTGAAGTTTGTTTTTCCTTTATTACTTTGTTTTGTGCTAAAGAGCACTTTTAATGCACTGTTTTCTTCCATTTGGTGTCATTTTCTTGGGGAACTACTGCTCTGGTGATTGCAGTATTCTTATTTACCTACCACAGTCTATGTTACATTGATGCTAACTTAGTTCTGGCAAAACAGAGACTTTGCTCCCACACAGCTGAGCCCCCTCCCTCCTTTCTGTTGTCATCCTGTATATTCTGTGTGTATGTGTTATGAGTCTAAGAATGCAGCTTCTGTTATTGTCTCAAGCCTGCATTTTGAGTAACCCGAGAGCGATAGAGAAAATGCACTCAGACTGTCTTCACATTGACCATGCAAGACCCTTAAGGCTGCTTGTGACTTCTTCCCTGTTGGGTCACCACTGGCTTTACCTGCTGTCAGTTTGAAGGACTTCTGTGGCATTTCTTGTAAGACAGGCATATGAGTAGCAGGTGCTCCCGACGTTGCTCCTGGGGCTGGTCTGTACTTGGCCTCGATGGCAGAGGGGGTGTGGATGGCTGCGTGGCTCTTGGCTGGCAGTGTTCTTCTAGCACCTGGCCTGTCATGCCCGTGTCTCCTCACCTGCATGCTTTCCCTTGAGAAGCTGTGCTGATCTCACTAGGGCTCCCTGTAGGTGCGTGGTGTTCACCTCTTTCTTTTCACATTCAAGAGTTTCACTTTTTTTCCACATTTACTTTTACTATGGTGAGTCCAAAAGTGCATCTCTTTGTGTCTATCTTGTTTGGAATTTGTCCAGCATCTTGAGTATGCAGATTTCTCATCAATTTGGAAAGTTTTCATGTATTATTTCTTCAGAAATTTTTCTGCCACTCTAGCTCTACCCCTTCTGGGCTTCTGCTAAGCCCATCTTGGTGTACCAAGTCCCTGAATGCTCTGTTTTATTTTATTCAGTCTTTCTCTGCTTTGCTCTTTGGATTGAATATTTCCTTGGATATATCTTTAACTTTCTGAATATTTATTCTGCCAGTCCAAGTCTTTGGTTGAGAGTCTTTGCATTTTGGGTATGTGCTCTTCAACTTCAGAATTTCCATTTGGTTTCTTTTTAAAATTTCTATTTCTGTTGACATTCTTGTCTCAATCAATCATTACCATGACCTTTTCCTTTAATTCTTTAAACACAATTTTCTCAATTCTTTGGACATATTCATAATAGCTTCTGTGAGGACTTTCATCTGCTGGATTCAACATCTGGGTCCTGTCAAAGCCTTTGTATTGACCACTGTTTTTCCTATAAAAGGATTACTCCTGTTCCACTCTATGTCTCACAGTGGGTTTTTAGACACATGTTAGCCAATATTCTGCACTACCTCTGGATTGTGATTCCATCTTCCTCTGGGATTTGTTGTTGCTTGTTTTGCTAATTGTTTGTTGAGTGACTTGCCTGGATCAATTCTGCAGATGTGGTCCCCCTGCAGTGTATGGCCCCTGCTGCCTCCCTTTGGTTTCCCCACTTTTGTTCTTGTTTTAGTGGTTGAGCCTGGTTTGCAGGAATCACTCTGATCAGCACAGCTGATCAGTCAGATCATGGTCAGTCAAGGGTTGGCTGAGGTGGTGCTGAATCATGCCTCGCGCTCGGGAAGCCCGTCCTCTTGCCGGGAATCTGCATGTGCTTGGCTGCTGCCAGTGAATTGCTAACAGGGCTTCCACGGTTTGCATAAAACACAGAGTGGTGCATCTCCCTCAGGGCTGTTAAGGATCTCAGCTCTCATGCATTTTTCCAAAATACTAATTAGTAGCTATGAAATGACATAAATCAATTCCTTAAGGATTCTTGAATCAGAGATTAAAATGTGAGAGAATAAAAAGCCAAAAAAATACTCTTTATCTTTTCTGAGCCCACTTCCCCTCCCTCTGTCCACTGCTGGGTATCGTCCTCTGCCTGAGTCTCCACAGGCCATACGTACCACGGTTCTTCACCCTTGGATGAGCAAGACGGTAGAAAAGGGAGCAGCACAGGGTAGGGAGGGGAGTTTCACTCCCTCCTAAATGGTGGACAGACTGGAAGCCTCGCAGTGTGGCCACAGAACCTGAGTCTGCCCGTTGGCCTGCTCGCCCCTGCTCGGGCCCTGCCTTGGACGTGGCTCCTGAAGGCACATTCGAGCGCATTTCCACGTGGCCCTGGGGCTCAGCTACCGCCTCTGCAGTGCTTTGGCACTCCCGGCCCCTTCCCTGTCTAGGTCGCCAGCATGTCCTGCATGGGAGGCCCCCACCCGACCTCCACCCTGCCTGCCCTGCTCGTACCGGCTCACTTCCTTTGTGTCCCCAGGTCCTCACCCGGCACACACATGAAGGGAGGCTATGACTGTGAAGATCATGAACTGCAGTGACACATCCTCCTGAGCTCCTAGTTACCAGGCACGTGAGCCTGCTGCGGGGGTCTCAGCGGGTCCCCACAGTGGCCCCAGAGGGCAAGTGCCGCCTCGTCCCCGCTCTGCAGTGGGGAGGCCCAGGCCTGAGGCTGGACAAAGTCGCCCACGGCCAGCAGGCAGGTGCGGGGTCCTTGTGGGGCTGGCTTGTGCTGTGCCTCCTTGACTGCTGTGGCTCCCCTGGCTGCCCAGGCTTGGGCCTCTGCGTGGTCCCCCCGGCTGCCTGGGCTCAGGCCTCTGTGTGGTCCCCCTGGCTGCAGGTCAGGCCTCTGCGTGGTCCCCCTGCTGCCCGGGCTCAGGCCTCTGTGTGGCTCCCCTGGCTGCCCGGGCTCAGGCCTCTGCGTGGTCCCTCTGCGTGGCTCCCCCTGCTGCCCGGGCTCGGGCCTCTGTGTGGTCCCCCTGGCTGCCTGGGCTCAGGCCTCTGTGTGGTCCCCCCGGCTGCAGGTCAGGCCTCTGCGTGGCTCCCCCGGCTGCCTCTGCTCACAGCTTACCCACTGGGCTCCTGGTGCCAGCTGTGGTGCCCTGTCCTCAGGTGACCTGCTGTCCTCCATCCTGGTCTACTGTGTCCTGACCCACTGCACTGACTGCTGGGTCCTCAGTCTCCTGATGGCCGGGGACCGTCACCGTCCCCTCAGCTCCTACTCTGCACTCACAGTCGTGGGCGAGGCCAGCCCCGTTGGTCTCCCAAGCCCCACGCCACCTCTGCATCCCATCCTGGAGGAGCCGCCCTCACCCTGGGCTGCTGTGTCACCCTCTGCGTCTGCTCCTTGGCTGCAGTCACTGCGGCCTCCTGAGTACTCTCTCTCTCTCTGTCCACTTCTTTCCTGTGCAGCCTGGATCCCAGGGGTCAGCCACACTGCTGACCACACAGTGTTTCTGCCCACTTGCTCTCTCTTTTCCCCAGAGCATCTGGCATCTGTGATGTTGGCTAAGTCCAGCAACCCTGCTTGGGACACCAGTGAAAACCTATAAGGTCTCATGGCGCCTGTGTGATTGCTCAGCTCCAGTTCTCATGGGTGTCCTGAGTAAGCAGGGTGGGACACGATGGGTCAGGTGGGCTAATGCCTTTAGAAACTCCACGAGGTTTCCGTCTCAATGTCCAGCCCTTTCTGTCAATCAAAAGCCGGGCTCACAAACCCATCTAGCTAAGCCCTTCCCTGCCCAGAGCCTTGAGGCTGCGGAGGGACGGCCCATCACCTGGCAGCTGCTCAGCTCAGCTTTGCGGTTCTGCGTGTGAGAGGATGGGGGCGTCCTCTCCTCTCCAGATCCTAATTCCTCAAGGCCACACATTTGCTGGCTGCCCTGAGTGTCAACTCAGTGACCAGCAGAGTGCTTGGCAAAGGTTAGGCATTGGGTAAACGCCGGCCCTGGAACTGGTCCACTCACTTGGACCCAAAGCCCTGAGACGCTCTGTCCTCTTACCTTGGTCCCACCGCCCGGCACCCACCCTCTCACCGCCCTCCTGCCTCAGCTTTCCAGTTCACGTGCTCACTCCCTCCCTAGTCCCCATCACTGTCCTCTTTCTTCTGGTGCCTCGCACACGCCCACCCGGAGCTCTCAGTGCAGGATGGCTGAGTGGCCGTGACCCTGGGAAGCGACTCCATGTGCTCTGTCCACAGGCTGTTGAGTTTGCGGAGCTCCCCCGGGGCAGCAGCGCTCTTTCTTGGCAGTGTCTTTGTGCTGCAAGGAGGGAGGAGCTCTGTGGGCGACTCAGGTCTTGGCCTGTCCTTCTGTGAGTTGGAGTGTCGCTGTCCACAGTGCTGGGAGGACCTGAGCTGTGGCGCCTGGACTGTCCATGGTGGGTTGCCCTCAGCGTGGGGTCTGTGTGCTCCTGCTGCTGTGTGCCTGCCGCATGTCTGTCTGCTAGTGGGTGCAGTGCCAGAGCGTTACCCGGGGTCCCATGGCTTAAAAAAGTCACTTTGAACTTTTGGCATTTCATTCCAGTTCAGAATCTCTTTGAAGTATTTTACATATTTTCTTTTCCCTTTGCAATCAATTCCTCTTGGTGTGTGAATAGCATCCTCATATGTTCACCTTGCCCGAGGTTTCCGGTATTGGGAATATCTCTGTTCCTGACATTTTCCCATGAATGTCCTCACACCTGACAGCAGCAGCTGTGCTGACCACAGCTTTCTCGGGCCCAGTGGGGAAATCCTGGTCCCTCTGTGTTTGTGAGGGGAGGTGCCATGGAAAGGCACGATATTCACTTCTTAGTTGGAACACTCAGCCCTGGAGTCATCTTTAGACTCCGCTAGGTGACTGCTCTTGAATCCAACACAGAGTCCTGAGCTGGGAATGCAAGGCTCCTTTTCCTGTGCCCTGTGGTCCTGGCCAGCTCTTGGCTAGTCTCCTCAGTGACCATATGATGTAGTGTGTAGGGTACAGAACACACAGATAGCCTGCTCTGAATATCCCCAACTATGATATGCACATGCTGCCCATCTGTGTAGAGTGATGCCATGTATGGGTATACATGAGTGTTTTATATACACACATAAGCACACATAGTACATGCACATCTGTGGCAGCAGACTGTGACTCCCCTGCCTCTCCCCATCTTCACATTTATACAAAGTCTTTCTTTCCTGCTAGGTTTTTGTGAGTCTTAAGTGCTGTGTGTTTTCACATCAGAGAAAAGAGCTATATTTGGTGCATGTATACAGTGCTGGGAAGACAAGTGTGTACGCTGGACATGAGCCACTGCAGAACACTTCTGACCACCGTAAGGTGTGTGACCCTCCCTGTCACAAACTGCCTTTCATTTGCTACTGGGAGGGCAAGGAGCCGGCCACACTGAGGACAAGAGCAGGTGAGAGGGACGAGTCACAAGCTGCCGGTTCTGCCCCTCAGGCTTTGGCTCCCGTGCCACCTCGTTTTCTGCACGTGTGTGTTTGCAGACACACTGGGCTGCAGGCGCGGTGGCACTGGCTTACCTAGCCTGTGCAAGGCCATAGTTCCAAAGCTGCAAAGAACCGAACAGAGCAGAAACCCATCTCTGATTCTGCTGCCAGGATGTCAGCAGCTGCACCCAGAACCTTCTTTCATGTCTTTGTGCATGCACTTCATGATGGATTGTTTTCAGTTTGAAGGAATTAATTCCAGAAAACCACAAACCTCATAGATCACACATCAGTGGATCTGACTGGGGACAGGGGATAGCCATCTTGTCCTAATGAATTCTCTTACAGTTACAGCTTCCTTCTCTGGTTAGAATGTTTGCAGGGCCTGGAGAACAGAGCCAGGTCCTCCCTGGTCATCTTTCTGAGGAGCCCCAGGACGCAGCGTACAGGCCAGGTTCTACCCAGCCTGAAACAGCACTCTAAGGCAAGCCAGAGTGTCTGCAGGAAAGGCACCGTTTGGCCAAACAGACTCACAGTTATGGGTTGTAGCCCCATGTGGTGGTCACACCTGTGATCTCAGTGACTCAGGAGGCTGAGGCAGGAGGATGACAAGTTCAAGACCAGCCTCAGCAAATTAGACCCTGTCTCAAACTAAAAATTGAAAAGGGTTAGGGATGTAGCTCTGTGGCAGAGACCTGGGTTCAATCCCCAGAATCAAAAATAAAAAGACAGAAACACATATATATATTTCTATATAGGGACGTGCGCACGCACACACAGGGCTTGTGAATCCGAGCCTCATGCAATCCTTTGTATTTATTTCATGAATTATATACAGCAGCTTTATGTATTTTAAAATATGTAGTCATTGAAAAGAAGATAAAGGTGGGTAAAAAAAATGAGACCTATTGCTGTCCAGTGGGTGTTCTATTCTTGGTACTTGGACTTGGACGACCCAGGAGGTCAACCCACAGGTCTTAGCACCGCGTCAAAGCAGCGCGGCCCGCGCCCCTCCCGCCGCCGAGCAGCGCCTCGCCCCGCGGCTCGTGCAGTGCGGCCCGGGGCCAACAGGTGGCACAAACGCATTTGACTTGCACGGCGACCTGCGCCCTCCCGGGCGGCACCGCAGCCGCCGCGCCCCGCGACTCCGCGCCCGGGCCCAGCGGGCGCAGGCGCCGCCTCTCTGCCGCCCTGTCCGCGGGGTCCGCGGGGTCCAGGCCGAGCGGGCGGAGGGTCCGGCGGGCTCCAGGCAGCGCGCCCTCTGCTGGCCGCCCGCGGACTCGCCGGCTCGAGCCGCGCCGCGCTCCCAGTCCGTGAGACTGGGCTGGAGGGGCTGGCGGGGCTGGGGCTGGGGGTGCTGGCGGGGCTGGGGCCGGGCCTGGGCTGGGGCTGGCGGGGCTGGGCGGAGCCAGGCAGGGCAGAAGGGCTGGCAGAACTGGGCGGGGCAGGACGGGGCTGGATAGAACTGGACCGGGCCATGCTGGTACTGAGCAGGGCTGGGCATTGCTGGACATGGGGTGGGGCATGACTGGGTAGATGTGGGCAGGAGCTAGGCAGGGATTTGGGTAGCTGAACAGGCTGAGCAGGAGCTAAGGTGGGGCTGGCAGTGGTCTGGGCAGCAGTTGTCCACAGAGCCCCCTGATGGGCCCACCACTGGACGCCGGTCAGGTAGGGCGGGTCTCCTTACCGTTACCGCTGCTGATGACCGGAGGTGGCATCTTTAGCCCTTCGGTTAGAGGCCCCCAGGCTCCCTGTGTTTGCAGGGAGCCTGTGGACACAGCAGCCCAGTGAAGCCCGGGCACCTGCCTCCCCACTCGCTTCTCTCCAGAGGCTGCTGTCTGAGCCAGCACCGGCAGACGGGGCGCGGGCCAGGAGGGAAGGCCTGTCACTCCGAGGTTCCAACTCGCTGGAGAGGAGCCCCCTGAACCTGCTTTTAATGTGTCAAATCACGGAGTCACTTCCCGGCAGTAAGGTGCGCAGGGGTCACAGCCTCCGGCTGGTCCTCCAGGAGGCTGTGCAGCAGATCTCTCTCTCCTGGCAGAGTGACAGGCTGCTTCCACACACCAGGCAGCAGGCAGCGGGCTGGGCTCCTGGTCCCCGCCCACAGTTTGTCACTCAGGAGCCTCTTCCCAGAGCCCTGCTCCCAGCTCGTCACTGTCATGGTCCCTGCCTTCAGGGGCCCTCGCCGTTGCTGGAGTCCCTTCCCCTGCCTGGGCCTGTAGGTGGGCTTCAGCCTGCACCCCCTTCCATGTGCCCCATTCCCCAGCCAGGCCCAGTGGGGGACCACCTGGTCCACGGTGCCTGACCAAACAGGACCTGAATTTAGACCTGGTTGGCCTTCTGTCTCTTGTTGTGAGAGATATTGTGGACTTGTCCCTTAGGAGAGCTTTGCTGTCCTCCATTCTGCTAGTGGGCAGCCGGCCTCGCCATGGTCCTGGACAGAGGACGGATGGACGGGGTCTGCGCTTGCCTGGGCTCCAAGCTACAGGTTCACCTGTAATCCAGTCCTTCCTGTCGAGCAACTTGATCCCACTGCTGTCCCCATTTTACAGATGAGGAAAGCGTCTCACAGCGAGCAGCTAGCTTGTCCGGGGCTGAGCAGAGCTGCCAGTCTGGGTATGCATGCCCCAGGCCCTCAGCACTTAGGTGGCTGCTCTTCCTCCCCAGACAAGGGGACTCCCTGTGCTCTGCTTCAACAGGAGAGGGGCTTGCGTCTTCAAGTTAGGGCACAGGGATCAGGACCCAGGCACCGAGTCCTGTCATCAGAAGTGAGCCCCTGGGGTTCCCTCTCATCCAGGCTGAGGGGCAAGGGGAGCACTTGGGACAGAGCTGGTCTCATGGCTGGGGAGTCATCCTGAGCTTTAGCGGGGTGGAGACACGGTTATGTTAGGATGGAGGCCTGGTGGGGCTTTTGATTGAATAATGTGTCAGAGGCTGAAGGAGGGCTCCACATTTCACCTGCTCTGTTGTCGGAAGCACTCTTTGTGCTTTAACTCAGAGATGCCAGCTTGGCAAAGAACTGGGCACGTGGAATCTGAAACCTCACCTCTGCGTCTGAATTTCAGGCTAAAGACAGCTTTAAAGCCATCGTGGCTAAGTGGGTGCCTGCTGGATGGTGAAGGCGCCTGACTTTGTTTGAGGGGTGAATTTATGAGGCTGACATTTTAGGAAGTCAAAGCGGGAGCTCGTTTCAGGCAGTGCAACTACTGAACCTGCTCCTCGGCGCGGCCCGTCCAGATTGAGGTCTGACTTTGAGGAAGCATTGACCTTTTAAAAGTCCTGCAAAGTGCAGGGTGCGAGGCTCTGGGAAAGCACAGAATCAAATTCTCTTCCTCTTTAATTGATATCATTTGAAGATCGTGTTCAAGAGCTAGAAAATTAATAGCTAGTTATTTTCACAGAAATTTGTAAGAAAAACATGAAGACCTGCCCCCAAACAACAACAGCAGCAAAACAAATAGAAGAATATGAACAGTCAAAGCAAAAAAATAAATCCGGAACACCAACACCTATCAGAGACATGTTCAGATCCGGAGAGCCGAGACATGCGGATTAATCAGACAAAAAAACGAAACGTCACTTCCCACCTGTCAAACGAATCTGCGTTTGGTTTTGTGGTTGCGCTTGGTGCTGGCGACAGCCGGCAGGAACAGCCCTTGTGGACAGGTCCCTTAGCATCTCGGTGCTGCTCAGCGGGAACATTTTGCCTGGTTGCTTTGATCCAGTGGTTCCTCCCTGAGAAAAGGGAAAACCCCAGGGGCACAAAGTCACCCTGTGTAGTGCTCGCACAGTGAGACTTAGTGGAAAGCAGAGCAGCCTGCTTTTGTCAAAGCTGAGCTAACCCAGCGAGCCAGAGGACAGAGTGGCAGTGCAGAGCCTGCCCCAGCAGGAGGCCTGGGGAGGCCCGGGCCTCAGGCTGGACAGGAGAGCAGCACAGCCAGCCACACGGCAGAACTTCCACGCATCACCAAGGTCACACACACGTTCACGCATACTCACGTCCTCAGGATACAGCATGTGCACTCAACCTGACTTCAGTTGTGCATCGTGTGTGTGTGTACGCAGACACGTGTATGTGAACACACACATTTTAAAGGCTGTGAAGGAAAATAAGGATCCATCCATACTGACATCTTGATGAAGGGATTTAGGGGGCAATTTAAAGAGAGTTATCATTTTATGCTCCAGATTTTCTAACAATATGTTTTGCGTTCATAATCTTGAGCACGATGATGCTCCACCAAGCTGTGTGCCCACCTATTGTCCCTGTGCCCTGATGGTGTCATTGTGACTGCAGTTGATTAAGCAGTATTAAAGAGCCATGCAGGTCTGTGCCCTTGTCCCCTCCCTGACAGGCAGCTCCCAGAGTCACTGTACAACCCTGATACCCTAAGGCTCCCAAGAAGGCAGGTGGCCCATGACGAAAGGTCCCTGCCTGCCGACAGGGCTCGGAGTGCGCCTCCATAAGTACAGGAGCACCTGGAAATTGGCTGGATCAATCACATTTTGAAACATTTTGGCAGCCTCGACTGCAGAAAGGGGAAATGAAACTCCTGGCCAGTGGCTGGCCGCCTGCGTTGCAGCTTGACCACGAGGTCACCTTCGGAGGGGGGAGTCAGCAGGGGTGCTGGGCTGGAGCCGCTCTGTGTTAAGGAGGCTGAGGTCCAAGGCCCGTGGAGCGTTCTGCTGCATGTGTGTGTAAGTGTAAGGGCAGCAGGCCTCCCGAGCCCAGATCAGAAAACACACGTCCAAGAAACCCACCTGCATGTGAGAGCAGCCTCCCGGATCTGCAGTTCACACCCACAGAGGACGCTCCTGGCCACGGGGAGGAGAGGTGGCAGGCCTGGAGGGTCCCTGCGATCGGGCCCTGTAGACATCTCAATTCTGTGGCTCTTTCTTGAGCATCTCCACCTGGAAGCCAGGGGTAGCACCTGCTTGTCAAGCTGGCTGTGGGAAGGGACCCAGCCAAGTCCTGCTGACGCAGTGCCCCTGCAGGCCTCCTGCACACCCCTGTGTAGCCTCACCGGGGAGGGCTGGGCCTCTTCCCCTCATGGGCTTCTGGAATCATTGAGTCTGAAGGACTCGGACCGTCCCCGGCTCAGGTTGGTTGCCCCGTGCCTGCTGCATGCTCTGTGGACGGGGAGTGAATGCAGCATGGAGAGGTCTCCTGGCCATGACCTGTGCCTTCCCCTGCACACTCTCTGCTGGGTGAGAAAACCAAGCCTGGGCTAGAGAAAGGAACCAAGCCTTGCCTGGGGAAGGAGCGAAGCCGTGCGGGTCAGCATTAGACCAAGCTTTTTGTCTGGTGCATTGTGACTCGCAGGCCTCCCTGGGCCAGGTCTGGGCTCCTCCATGGTGCACCGCTTCTCACACAGGAGGAACTAGCAGCAGAGCTCTGGGTCCAGTGCACGGGCTCAGCCACCTGCAGCCGGGGCCTCACCTGGGGTGTGCCGTTACTCACGAAGTCCATTCTGGCGACTGGATAGTTAACAGCTGAAGCAGCGAAGGGATGGGGTGATCAGCCCAGTAATAAGCACTTAAAATGTCCATCTCCATTCCAGACAATGTGTGGCTCTCATCTGCCCCTCTGCCGTTCAGCCAGATTTTTGCTTTGTGTGCAGATTTACTGATTGGAATTGAGCAGAGATTGTTTTCATCTTATAAGCCACACACTTAGTGTGCTGACTTCAATCTGTAAGCAGGGATCCTCTCAAGACGATCAAGGACAGAAGACATACTTGGAGAACAGTCTGGGTGAAGATCCTCACGGGCCTGGAGGCTCTCTCCTCTGGCTGTCCCACCCAACACTCATTTCATAGTGATTATATGAAGCCACTTATTGCTAGCAAGTTTTTCCCGAGCACCTACCTTGGCTTTCGGGAAGGCCGCCCTCTTTTCACATTATCGGGTGGTACGATGTTCAGTTGATCCGCTATTTGCAATGGAAATGTGACTGGAAAAAGCAATGTTTTGAAAAGCTAAAAGTGGCCTTTGGAAAGCGCTGGGGTGGCTGAGACTGATGTGTGAGCAGGTCATGGAGGCCCAGGAGACACATGAGGGGTGCTCCACGGAGGCGCCGGAGGTGCCAAGGCTGCCCTGGGACCTGGGTGTGCAGCAGTGGGCTGGAGGCATGTGGGTTCAGTGGTGTCTCTGGGGAAAGAGATGCCGACGTCCCAACTTGCAGTGGCTCCACATGTGGCCGCACTGGGAAGGAGGGTGTGTAGAGGGGGCGGCAAATTAAAATAAGGTCCCGAGGGGGTCCCCAATCCAGTATGACTGCAGGCCTTGGTCCTTATGGAAGGGAAATATGGATTCAGAGACTGACGTACACAGGAGAGACAATGTGGAGACACCGGGAGGATGAGGAGACCAGTGTAAACATGCAAGAAGGAACTCCCAGAGAGGCCGCCAGGGGGTGCAGAACCACCTCACTGGCCACCTGGAGGACCCAGCCCTGACCCTGGGTCTGGGCCTCCTGGCCTGCAGAGGGAGGACTCAGTGCTGTGTTCAGGCCATCTGTGCTGCCAGGAGCTCCTGAGTCCTCGAGACTGTTCCCATACCTCTCCTCCTCGTTGTCCACACCTGTCTCTCTCAAGTGGCTGTCCACTCTTGTGTCTCAAATAACATCCATAGGCTAAGTGTGAGCTTCTCGCTCAGACCTCTGCCTGCTTTCAGACCTGATATTCCCACCAGCCGGTGGTCTAGCCTGCACACCAAAGCGAGCGCCTCATCCTGTGAACAGACTGGGCATTTGCAAAAGCTCACGCTTTGTGCCTCGTGCTCTGCCCCTTCTTAGGATGCCACACAAGGATGTGCTCCAACAGAACAGTGGGGAAATTCAAGAACACTATCAGGAATACATGCATTTGGGGTAAAAGTAGATGCAACTCAGGACGCAGGGACCTTTGAGTTCCAGGATGACAGGTGAGCAGAGCAGTCAGCCCAGGAGAAGAGTCCCTAGGGCAGGTCTCGAGCGGAGCAAGTGTGAGAGAGCTCACCGGCCTGAGAACATTGGATCCTGGGGGAGCACAGGGGGGGCAGTCAAGGCGGGGGAAACAAACAGTTACAACTCCAGGGAAACCAAAGAGCTACGAAGAGAGGGAGACGACCGTGTGCACAGGGCCACCTTGCACGGTCCACCCACGGCGTAATGTGGCTCGTGGATTCTCCAGGCTTTATAATCAATCTAGACCTAGATCAGAGCATCCTGAACTGTGGTGCTGGGACAGAATGAGGTGGAACTCGACCACATGACAAGCACAACCAAGAGAGCTCGGAAGTGGGAGGGAGGGGGAAGGACCACAGGCAAACGCGGGCGGGGAGCTCTTCTTAGAACAAAGAACCTGGCATTCAATCCTTAGCTTCCAGAACGAGAAATAAACTCCAGCTAGAGGACAAGAGCAGTCAACAAAGGACTGCAAGTAGCTCCGTGAGCATCCTCGTCAGGCGTGTGGGTGACGCCCAAGCCCAGCCCTCCTTGCAGGGGCTCACGGACAGCGCCCAGCGCGCACGTCTGTGAACAGTGCCGCAAACGTGCCACTAACCGGCATGACGTAAAACCAGGAATAACGTGGTTAGAACGTACAACATGCAGCCTGCGTGTTGGGTGGGAGCTCGGTCGTTGCTGTCATCTTACCATTGGATTTAAAGTCAGTGTTCAAACGTGTGGTTACTTTGTGGAGATCTAACATCTGCAGGCACCGTTCTCTCGCGCCTGGTGGTCCATCTTAAAGCTGAGCACAGGTGGCTTTTAATTGCCTGTCAGTTGGCCCCGGTTCTGCCACTGACCCTCTCTTGTGATGGACAATCGTGAACCGGCTGTGAAGGGACCAGGAGCTTCAAAGCCAGGGAGCAGCACATCAGCAGTCCCCATCACTGATCCCCAGTGCAGAGCGCTTTCCTGGTGGCATTTCCTGTGACGCCTGCTTCTCAGTGGCAAGGAGGTGTCCAGTGAGGCGTAGGTGGCCGCATGCCACAGAAAGCCCTGTGCTCCTCTGCCGCCTCTGCAGGCCGCAGCTGTGCAGAGTGAGGTCTGGTGGCATCAGCAGACGTAGCCACGTCCTCTGCGGGTCTTGGTGCCTGCTCCCCAGAATCCTGGGGCCAAGGCGATTCCCTTGTGATTTGGCTTATCACAACTGAAGCATTTTCCCTAAGGTGCAGAAAGTGATAAATAAAAGGAGGCACTAATCAACCCAGAGGTGGAGGCTACGAACTGTAGTTGAGAAAAGCCGTGCACGTCCGACCTCATGGTCTGAAGCTTTATGCGTGCTAACGCATTGCAGCGCGAGCTGGCGCAGTCTCCGAGAAGCGCTGGAGGGAGCATCCTCACCTGCGACTCTTGGGTGATGTCCAGAGCCAGTGCTGGTAGCTCTGACTTCCTTCATCCCAGCTTCCTCTTTCTGAACTGAGACCCTGGCCCCCACAGAGATGAAATGACCCCATCTTCAAGGCCGTCCCAAAGCTGCAGGCGGGCTTTGACCGTGTCACTGTGGCAACTCAAAATTTCATTACTTATTTCATGATTAGGGAGCCCAACCAAACACACGAATCAGTCCATGCATTTAGAGTGTGCTCGTCAGCAGTTCAGAGATGTCTAAGACCTGTGGCAGAGGGGTCTCTTCCTGCAACAAGGCATTCTGGGGGGAAATTATGAACAGCACATTGAATACATTGTCAAGCCAGAGAGCACATTTTTGGGGAGGTGGTACAGCCAAGCTTGAAACGCACATCCTAAGTTCAGGCCCCACTGAGAGAGCGGCTTCGGGAGGGCCACAGCCTCTATGGCTGACACACGAACCTGCCCAGGGCCTCACTGTGAGCTCAGACGGGGTGGTGCAGAGGAGTCCTGTGCCTACCCAGAGGCCAAGGCGCAGTTGGAGTGTGTTGCAGGAGTCCACGTGTGCTTGACTGGAGGGAGGAGCAGGCAGCCTTGCCTGGCCCGCAGGCCCCTCAGGAGCCTCTGCTCAGACTCGGCTGCCCCAGCACTCTCGGCATGGCGAACACCTGGGCCTCATCACATGCAAAGATATCAATGCCAGGTTCTCACTAGCTGAGGGTCCTCTTGACACCCACTAGGGTGGAGCCAAGCAGACAGGGTGCCAGGTCAGAAATAGGTAGCAGGAGACAAAAACCTTTGTGCCTGATGTGCCCTGGAGCTGATGGTGGGCTCCAGGACACCTGCACGGGCTCCACCTGGACCTGGGCTCTTGGCCCGGGGCTGCATGTGAGAGGCTGGCTTCCTTGGCTGGGCCTTCCTCCTGATGTCAATCAAGATGCAGTCAGAAGCAGCCCTTGAAAACCTGCCTCTTGCACACGCTCTAGAAACGGACGGGCCAGGACACGAGGAGGACCATGTGGTGCTAGATGTGGGGGACACAGCTCCTTGAGCCCCCGCAGGTTCCGGGGAGGCGTCCTTTCTGCCTGAAAGAACAATTTCTTTAAAATTATGAAGGAGATGCCTAGCCACAGAAGATTGAGGAAACCCCAGAAACCAGTGTGTGCTTAGGAGCCGGCTGCGGCCTCCTGTTTCCTCCTCAAGGTTATGGCCGCCACAGACCGTGGGGGAGTCCCTTCCTGCAAGCCGTCTGCTCAGAACCTCCGTGTTCTCGAGGGCTTAAAACTTCAGTGGGGAACATGCCCGCCATGACCCTTTCCTCTTATTAACACGGCTCTTAAACACTGACATTTTCTCTGAACTTGGACTTTCCCACACCCTGTTCATCTTCAAGTATCAGGTTCTCGATTTACTTTTTAAATTAGCCTTTAATTGGAGCTTTTGTTTTCTTTTTGAAGAGCTATTTGGGGTTTGCTCTTCAAACGTGTAATTGGTTTTTATTTTAAACTTCTGTTATTTGTTTCTCATTTTCTTTTGCTGCCCCTGTACAGTGGTACAAATGTGTCACTTCATAAATTCATTAAGGGTTTCTTTGAAAACTGCAGTGTGATTATTTGCTGTAGACCTTTGATTGCTGCTCAAGGAGACAGGATAGTCTCTGTCCTTGGGAAACAGTGCTCTGTGCAGCTGTCAATTTACAATTCATTTATTTTGGTTGGCAAATCCGCTGTTCTTCTCCAGGGAATTTGCCACAGGCTAGGGGAGCGTCCTGGCTGTAGACTCTGGCTGAGTCTGCTCTGCTCCTGCCTTGCGGCTTTTTGACTGGACAACTAGCTCAGTCAAAAGGCTAGTTGTCCTGAGGCTCAGGGCAGCCATTCTTCCCTGCATGGCCCCCTTGGCCTATGGATTGCTTTGTGTCCGGCATTGGCTGGGGTTGGCATGAGGCCTGCCAGGTAACTGGATGGTGGTGGGCCTCCACGCCCCTTCCCCGCTTTTGTGTCTTTCTTTTCATGCTCCTGGGTGTCCCCCGGCCCCCACCAGGGCTGGTAGAGATTCTCCCTGCCCTCATCTTGGGTGAGGTGTCATCCTTTGGGGACGGGATGTCTGGAGCTGGGGAGCTGTAAGCTATCCTTTTGGCCTCCTGGGCTCTCACTTTCCCCAGAGGAGGAGGAGCCCTGCAGCCCTGGGTGGAGCCTGGGATCCATCCACGAGGCGGACCTGAGCTCCACGGGGCCAGGAGCAGAGCCCCAGGGAATCCAGGGAGCCCGAGACCCAAGCAAGAGACCCCCTCTTGTCACTTGGCCTGTATCAAGCTACTGGATTTCAAGGTTCTTCAAATAGACTCATCCCAGCAAAGTCTGACCCACATGCCACGCTCCCCAGGGTTCCGTGGGTCTTTGCCAGATCGTGTGGGCACATCTGAGCAAGCCGTGCTTGTTGGGGCAGTGGTCTCACACCTTCGATGCGCTTCTCAGAGAACGCTGATCTATCGCATTTTCAGATACTGTTTCAGAGACTGAGGAAATTTCATTCACTAGGTTGTAAACCAAATTGGCATTTGAAAAAAATCAGGTGACTTAACTCTAATTATAGTATTTGAAGAAAGAGACGTGAAGGGTGATTCTATTCATTTACCAGATTTATACATGGAATAATAATGGTTGTGGATCACACTTAAATCCATAGGGAAAACTACGATTTTAGATTTATAACTTTCATATATTTCAATGTGAATATTCAGTATTTCGAGTACTAAATATTTCTGTAAGAAGACGTCCAGGTGCAATCAGCACAGGTGTGAGGGTCTGCAGGGCTGTCGGGGGAGCCAGTCTTCTCTCTGCGCCTGGTAAAGTGCTCAGGGGCGACTCTCAGGCCCTGTCCCGGGCATTGGGTGAGCAGGATTACCTGTTTCTGCAGAGTTCCTTGTTTTCAAACTCACTGAGCATCAGCAGGGTCACTCCTAGTGAGGGTGGGTGAGGCCTGGTGGGCTTTCACCTTGGCTCAGTATCCATGCAAGCTTTGTGTTACCGTTTGAAGCTCTGTGCATTCTTTTAACATTTTTAGGCTTGAAGGACATTTTATAGATCAAAATTGTGTGGTTCTTTCCTCCACATACACAGCTTAGCATCCTCCTCTTTGCTGTGTCCCTACTTCCCCCTTCTCAAATAACACTCTGCATTTTAAGTTCACCTTAAAAAGCAAACAAACAAGGTAACCAAAAGCCAAATTCAACTCCCTGTTTCTGTAAGTAGATCATGTAATATGTGATCCAGATTGGGGTGTTTTAAGTAGGGGCAGTGGGCTCCGTCTTTGTGGCAGCAGCTGGTCACAGGATGGAGCTGCTCAGGAAGGCAGGTTGGCTGGCTCGTGCGCCAGGTGCTCGGGCCACAGTGCTCTGCGGAGAGGTCTTGGGGTCACTGGAGCAGGCATCTGGGGGCCATGCTTGTCTTAGGGTGTAGTGCCTGGTGCTGTGGACTGCTGCAAGGACGAAGGCCCAGGTCTTATGGCAAGAGTAGCTGACGGAGCGGAGGGCCCTCGCACAGGGCGGGACTGCTCTCCTCTGGGGACGGCCATGGGCCTCAGTGTCTAGCCCAGCCTACCTGGTGCACAACTGCAGAGCAGGCTAAGGAGGTGGCGCTCAGCTTGGAGGACGCCCACTTTGCTCTGGTGCTGGGCGGCAACGAGGTCAGGGATGTGGGCCAGCTGTCAGATGGAACTGGCAGTCAGATGGGGCCCGAGGGCCCTTTTAGAAATGATAGGAGAGCCTTTTAGAGTGGGGAAGGTTGCCGAGCTTCTCTGACGTGAACGTTATTAGCCGACAGACACTGGGTCCCAGTGGGAAGCCCAGCCTCCTGCCAGGCGTTGAATTAGATTCGTGTCTGCGTTGTGCTGGTGGCCCATGGCGCCAGGCACTGGAGAGGCTTTGCCCACCTTTCCACGCTGCCGTCTGCCTCCTTGACTCTGGCAAGCTGGCACCAGGGTCACTGACCCTTCTGGGTATTACCTGCGTCTTAGCAACTGGATCTCCAAGCATAAATCTTCAAGCACAACCTGGAATCACCTAGGATGAGGCTCTGCACCGGCCTCAGCTCCTGTGGAGGTGCAGTTTCTGGGCTAGCCTCCTGGCTTCCTGCAGCTCCTGCTCGGAAAAGCGAGAGCCGGCATCAGACAGAACATGAGCTCCAGGCACACGTGGAGCGCGATTTTCAGTTGAAAACAATTTTCCAAGTCTGTTAATTTCAATTGCTAACACAACTGAATTACTTTCATTTGACCTGTTTTTCCATATGTGTTTAGGGCCTGGTGAACTGTGAATTCAGAAAGAGTTGGTTGAATTCCTTCAAAGTGCTGCCCTCTCTCATGCCATGGCAGGACAGCGTGAATTATGGAAAAGATCGGGCACACCCACCAGCAGCAAGGGCCCGGCCCCCAGGTGCTGACCCCCAAGCTGGAAGCAGAACTTCGGACAGCCCTGGTTCCTGACCTGCTTCGGTTCCACACCCTGGTTCTGTGTCCCAGATGTCTCTCCCAAACGCGGGTCAGTCATTCCCTCCGACTCCACAGTGGAGGCGAGCGACTTCCCTAGACACGGGGAGCATCACGAGTTTCTTAGCAAAAGTAGGTGAAAAGCAAATGTGAGATAATAATCACATGGGCCAGACTCAGACATTGATACCAAAATAGTCATCACAGATTTGCTTTGAAGTCTAATAATACAGAAGGTACGGAATATTAAAAGAGATATGTCATCGTCAGCCCAGGGAAGAACTTACCACACTGTGACTGTTATGAGGAATGGTCTTCTGCAAAGCAGGAGCTTCCCTTTTAATAAAACTGTCATTATGCAAAAATACTGACAAATCGTGGGCTTTGGTTGAGAGGCAGGAAAGGGAGATTGCATGTGAATTTGCAGAGTCTTCATATACATCTCTTATCTTGGATAAGTATTAATGAATACAGAAAATACATTATTTTGTTGAAGTAATCAAATGACTAGTGTTAAAAATGTATAAACAAAGCCCTTGTGAATTACAAGCTAACACTCTCCCTGTTGCAATGCGCATCTGTGGTGTTCAATTTGAACACAGTGTAGCAGGCGGGATTGTTTTCAGAGGAGAGAGGAATTACGAATCCAGAGAAGGCAGAGCCTGGGAATACATAGTTCCTGGGCTTCTAAATGCCCCAGTCAGAACGAGGCCTAATGGTGCACACCTGTAATCCCAGCGACTTGGGAGGCTGAGGCAGGAATGGCAAATTTGAGGCCAGCCCCCGCGATTTAGTGAGGCTTTAGGCAACTTAGTGAGACCTGTCTCAAAACAAACAAACAAAACAGGGCTGGAGATGTAGCTCAGTGCTTGGGTGCCCCTGGGTTCAATTCCTGGCACCCACACACACACAAAATGCTCAAGTCAGCCTTTCCTATCAGAGCATGGGTTCTTTGCCTCCCCTTCCCCGCGGGGCGATGTCAATCTCTCACTGCAGGGAACTCAGCAGGCTATCTACTGTCCCTTCTGAAGGAGCAAGGCCACCAAGGAAACATCTTTTTCACATACTTTGACCAAGAGTTTGCCATGAGATGTTCCCCTCGGTGAAACCATCACTAGGAAAACTTGCCAACTCTGTCGAGATCGCCCTTGAATTCCAAGGTCCAACATGACATCAGAGAAACACGCTCAACAGACATCTGATCTGAGTGGTCTGTTTCTCCAGCAAACGCCCCCTTTTGAAATTAAAGTGGAAACCACCAAGTTGGCTTGGAAGGATGGAGATGCAGAGGACATTTTGGGATTAGAGGGCTAGGTTTGCCATTCAGAGAGGTCTCCAGAGGTCTTCCTTTAAACTTAACTGAGCGTAGGACCCAAATTTCAAAACTATTTCTCTTTTTCCTTTTCCTATTTCTCTTTTTTGTTTGCAGGGCAATTAACTAGATAAGGTTTTGCAGGTTGGGTTTTTCTCCCAGCCCCTTCGTGTGTACCATGAATTTTCCCATCGATGAGTGGAGGTGGAGCTGAGCTGAGGGCTCCTGCCTGTCTTCTGGACACGGCGAGGATCTCTGAGAGGCGGCGGCTGCAGGGAGGCTGTGCTCAGGGCCCTGCCTCCTGCCATATTTTGAAGCTCACTGCTCTGCCATATGCCATGGAGCCAGAGCATCAGGCGTCACAGCCACCTGCTGGTCACCTGTGCCTAGCTCCGCTGTTGCCCTTCCACGACGTTTCCCATGGTGCCTCCTTCCCTGGCACAGTGCTCGAGGGCTCTAGGTGTGGTTGGTCTGCTACAGGGGAAGACAGCCCAGGGTCGGGGAAGATAGCCCAGGGTCAGGCACGATCTCAGAGTCCTGTGCCTGGGAAGGAGGGTCAGGCGGGAGGCTGGACTATCGACCTCTAGGAGGCACGTGGTGCGATTCTGTCACGACCTCTGCTGTGGCCACTTCACCTCACAGACCTGGTGTAGACCTGGTGAGGGATGAATGACACTGATGGAAAGAAAGGTGATTGCAGGGTCCACAGGGAAAGAGCCAGGGCAGGAAGCTTGCTGCCCGCCCCTGGGCAAGGAGGCTAAGCCCTGTGGAGAAAGGCCTTAAAAACTCAACTACCTGAAGGTAACCTGGAGTGACCAAAATCCAAACACTGCAGTGGGCTCACCCCAGGCAAGAAGGAAGGACACAGGGGCCATTTGTAGATGTTGGCCTTTTGTCCAGGAGGTTCCGCATTCTGCGGAATCTTTCCTACCTGAGTGCATCTTTTTAAAAAAATTACAGGGTGAATATTCTTCATCCAAAAATGCTGTGACCAGAAGGGTTTGGATCTTGGATTTTTTGGATCTTATAGCATTTGCACATACGTGACGACGCTGTCTTGGGACTGCACAAGTCGAAACACAGATTCATGTGTGTCCCGCAGACAGCCTGCGCGCTGCTCTGGAGGTGGTTTTGTAGGGTCGTCTATACGGAGTCCTGACCGCGGCCCTTCGGGCGTGGAGTTGTTCACTGGCAGCATCATGCCTCCATTCAAAGTGTCAGATTTTGGGGCGTTTGGATTTAGGAATTTTGGAGTGGGGGTGCACGACTTGCAGCATTTTTCTTTCTCCTGAAGCAAAGAATCTGCTATGTGGAATTCATAGTTTTAGCACATTTTCTTCTTGAGACAGGCAGCTGGCAGGAGTTGGCCCCTGAGGCCTGCTACCCAGGGTGAGGGCCTGGCTGCAGGCTGAGTGAGGATGGCCATCTCTCGTCTCCTCTGAGCCCAGAGACTCCCAGTGGTTTCCTGGCTGCTCCCGGGGGGTCCCTGCTGGCTGCAGTGGCTCTGAGCTGTATCAGCAAGTCAAAAACAACTTCTGCATCGCCTGTCCTGGCTTTCCTCCCAGGTCCCCCTCCCTCCTTGGGGAGAGGAGACATGGTCTCCATATGAGATGTGGGATGTGCCAAGCACATCCCTGGATTTCCCACTGGGAGCCGCCCCTGGGTTTTCTCCCCTCCTCCATTTTGGCAGCAGGCTTACCTCATGCACATCCAAATCCGAGTTGGACTTCTGGATTAAGATGGGCTTGCTTTCTCACCTACACTTCAAAGGATATCCAGAGGAGATCCGTTTCTTTATTTCCCCTGCCTAAAAGATGAACAAGCCAGGCAC
Source organism: Geosciurus inauris (assembly GCA_004024805.1). NCBI lineage: Eukaryota > Metazoa > Chordata > Mammalia > Rodentia > Sciuridae > Geosciurus > Geosciurus inauris. The sequence continues at coordinate 38,209 of PVHX01010724.1, read as the reverse complement.
AGTGGCCCATGCCTATAATCCCAGCCACTCAGGAGGCTGAGGCAGGAGGATCACAACTTCAAGGCCAGCCAGGGCAACTTAGTGAGGCCCTAAGCTACTTAGCAAGACCCTGACTCAAAATGAAAAATTAAAAGGACTGAGGATGTGGCTCAGTGCATAAGAACCAGTGGTGCAATCCCTGGTGCCTCCACCAGTGAACAACAGAATGATTTGACTAAAAGGAAAAAGTAGAGCAGAGCAGGGAAGGGGCCCGAGCCTCCCGCTGACAGGAGCTGAGCTGCTCCCTGCAGACGCAGGCCTCAGACAGGCCACCATGGTCCTGAGATGACAGATGAGCTGCCCTGGGGTGGGCCGCCCGTCACCCCCAGCTTGACTGCCTGGCCCCAGGCCCGGGGCTCTCCCCTCGTCCTCCTCACCTCCCCCTTCCCTGCCTGGAGGTCCGCGGGCAGCTCATGCAGGACTGATGTCCCGCTGGCCTCCTGCAGAGCTCCCACGGAAGACGGCCCAGCAAGGGCTCCACAGGCCACCCTCACCCTCCCTCCTGGGCTGCCCCGAGCTCCTTCCAGGTCAGGGTCGCCCAGGGACCCCTGAGTGGTGGAGCTGTGCCTGTGGCTCGGTTCTTGGTGGCTGTAGGGAAAAGCTACCCGGCCAGGTGGGCACCCTCTCCTCTGCAGTGGGCAGGGAGCTCTTCCCCACTCCAACGGGCTCACTGCCTGTGGATCCCAGGCCAGCAACGTGCTGATGGCGGGCTCTTCTGGTGGTGCCGCAGAGACTGTCCTCGAAACCCCTCGTCTGGAATTCATGAGAAGTGGGTGTTTCTGCTCTGAGGAGGCGGAAGGTGGCGTCTGGATCTCTCCGAGGTATTTACCTGTGGAGGTGGACTGAGAGCCCCACTGCCACACGGGCCTGCAGGGCCGGTTTCCCCCACTGTCGTGTCCCCAGTGAACACTAGCCTCCTGGAAGCTGTTTAGAAAAACTTCAGTGACAGTGTTGGGAGGTACCTTTTGTGTTTCAGAGTGCCTGCAGGCTTGGCTGTTTTGCTTTAGGATCAGGAGCACTTTGCTGAAGCCAAGACCCCTTTCCTGGCTCCCTGCTCTTTATGGTAGAAACGACTTCCTCTTAACCCCACACTGGGCCCATGCTGCCTGCCCACACCTGGCTTCTCCAGGGCAAGCGCTGCACCTGCACCGGAGCTGTGGGCAGAAGCTCCCCGTGGTTTGCTGAAAAAGGCAGAAGCCATGAGTGGCGCCTGTGCGGCCTGCTGCCTCCTGTAGCGCTGAGGGGCAGAGGCGGCCCTCGCACCTGGAAGCGCGGCACCGGCTCTGCTCCAGCTCCTCCGTGGTGTGCAGCCTTCCACTTTTCCAGAGTCCTTGTCAGAGAGTCTGCCTTGCTTACACCTGAGTGTCCCTCACCTGAACTGCTTGGGACAGGAATGGTCTCAGAGCTCAGGTTCTTCCAGATTTTGAAATACTGGCATATGAACCAGGGGGTATCCTGGGCACAGGACCTGAGTTCATTTATGTATTACATACACCTTGTGCTCAGCCCAAAGGTGATTTTATATGTTTTTGGTGCACCTGTGTTTCCATGGCGACATCACATGAGCCCAGATGTGGGTCCTCACCTGTGGTGTCGTGTTGGTACTCAAAGTGTTTAGGATTTTGGAGTTTTGGATTAGGGATGTTCAACCTGTAAAAATACCTACCTTAGAACACTTTACTATTGATGGCTTTATTCATTTAATGGATAAAATATCGTGTTTCCCAATCAATTTTGGGGACAGGGAGTTTCCCAATGGGGATTCTGGTATGAGACAATTGGCATATTTCAGGTGAAATAAATTAGAAGCCAGTGACACATTTCAGCGTCCTATCATGTCTTTGTTGAGGGCTCAGCCTCAGGGGTGACTCAGGGCACCGGACATCGGAAGCAGTGATCACTGCCCCAGGGGCCTTACAGTCCACGTGGAGAGACGGGGCCAGCCTGGGGGCCACAGGGACCTTCCACATGTCCTTGTCAGTGCTTGCAACCTCCAGAGGCCCCCCAGCTCCAGAGTCCCGGGAGCTGTGTCCTGTCTTGCTCTTAGAGAAGGGGACAAGCCTGCTCCTTCACCAGCGAAGAATGCACCCTCTATAAGGTAGAGGACACGGACGCACACACCACGCACGTGTGGACCCTCGTGCCCCAGGCTGGCTGCAGCTCAGCGCTGGGACAAGGCTGAGCTCAGGGTGAGTGTCTGCAGGGCACCCAGCAGGTAGTGGTGCTTTGACCCTTGGCTGGCTCCCTGTGTCACACCTTCCCTGTTCCTCCACCAAGACAATTCAGAGTCGCTGCGCTCATTATGTGCCTGCTGCATGCCAGCCACGTAGTTGTTGACCTCACTAATCTCAGAATTGCTCCTGAAATTTAGAGACTGTACACAGACACTTTGTGAACTGACATTTTCCAGGATGGCACGCCTCAAACACTGGGGACTACTGCCTGTGCTGCGTGGTGCTCCTGTGGCTTTCCCCCTGGGGAGGGCTGTTTGAGTGAAGCCTGATGTGGAAGGTGCGTCCTTACAAGCAAGTCACGTGAGGACCAGAGGCAGTTGACCTGCACATCTTCCGGGCAGAAGTGTGTGTACCTGGAGCCATCAGGAGCACCGGAAGGAGGCACCGCGGGGTTTCTTTGAGGCCACCCTGGCCACTTCCCTGGCGCTCTCAAACACTGGGGACAGGAAGAGGCTCACTACTCAGCTAGGTACACCCATCATCGCCTTTCACTTAAAAATAAAAAACAAAGACTACAAAATCCAGACAACACCCACAATGCCCAGCAGCAGCCTCACAGGGCGAGGTTATGACGCTCTTGGTAGCTTCTGGCTTCACCCTTGGGAGGTCCTGGGTCAGGAGGGCAGAGGCCACGTTTGCCCCGCACAGGGGCTGCGCCATAGTGTTGCTATGTGCGAGGGCACGTGTCTTCCAAGGCTAAGGTCTTGCAGTCCTTTCTAGCATTCTCCTCTCATAGGGATGAGCTCCTAGCCATTCCTGGAAGCCTCTCAGGGTCAACTCAGTGGCCAGCAGTGTTCGCAGGAATCCAGGTGAGCACAGCAATCCTAGCCCAGTGGGTCCTGCCTCCAACATGCTCAGCGTTCTCCTCCCAAATTTAGCTCAAGCTTTTAATCCAATTTTGATAGACATGTTACCAAGGGTCTTGATTTCACCCAGCCCCATCACATCAACTGTGTCCAAGTCAGCTCTGCAGAGTGGGTTTTAAATTCAGCACGACAGTTTCCATTTGCTCTGCCACACCTGTGGGTTTTGGTCCACAACGCAAATTCATCATTTCACATCTTCACCCAGTCACCTGGGCAATTAGCTCACCCTGGGTTGTGTTACTTTTCAGAAATGATGAGTGTGCCTTCCTGACACAGGTTCGATCTTGGGCCATGTTTAACAGCACCAGGCTGAGAGGAAGGCCAGGGCTCAACAAGGGAGCCATCTCTGCAGACCCCCATGATTGATCAGTATGCAGTCATGGGTCAGCCTGGTGTTGCCAACGTCCATGCTGTGTTTCAGGGTCTAGAATAATCACACACATACAAAAAAGACTCTGGAAGATGCATTGTTGAACTTTATGAAAATTCCAGACACATGTCCAGGTGTATTCATGTAATATAAGCATTATAAATAAAAGAAATAAAAAAGAAATGTCTGGTTTTGGGGTATTATACTTGTGGTCACTGATGGTCACTGCTTCCTTCTGTATTTTTAGTGATTTCTGTTTAATGTTGAAGGCACTGTGCTGTAAGTTTTGATTTAGGTGATCTAATGTGGCATCTGCTATTAGTAATTTGTTCCACAAATGTTCATGGTATAGATTCTCAGCTAACCAGTTTGATGTTTCAGAACCCATTTAAAATCTTTAAAAAATGATAATGGTTTTTGTCCATGGTGACACTTCCTGTCTCCACTTGTATCCTGTGGATCAGGCTCTGCAATGTTCTTGATTTCTGTCAGTGAAGCTGTATTTAGTTAGGAGGGATGCTACACATCCCCTACCAGTGGAAGTCCCCACGGGAGGGTTTGGATTACATAGAATTCTCAATGTCAGGGGATGTGTCCTCTCTTCAGTAGCTGTGTGCTATGAACAATCTTTCAACTTAACGACAAGAATAGCTCAATGACTTTGCAAGAAAATTTTTGGAGCCGTTTTCCTGTTGATTACAAGGGTTATGGGGATTCTCCCCAATAGTGAGACATAGAAACAGTGGCGTTTTCACATCTGCAGAGGCCATCCAGATGCGATTCTAGAAGTTCCATCCCATTTGAAGCAAGATCTTAAGCAGTGGATAAAGAGGAGAGGGAGGGGGGAGAGGTCTGAGAAGACTGCCTTGTAAGGGATGAAATTTTCACTCTAGTCAAGACAGAGGAAGAGGAGTCAGACATTTGTACTTCATGTAAGCAACTAGAAAACTGGACAAAATATGCCAGCAAAACAACAAAACAAACAAGCCAGGCACAAAATAATCCATCAGAAAACAGACAGCAAAATATTGAAGTCATTGGAAGAAGAAAATCAAGGTGAGTTTTATAACTATACAGACATTGTGTCTGGAAGCACTTTTTGGACTTTGATGCAGAGATTGGACCTTGAACTAAGCATGCTGACCTGCTGTGGTGAGGGGCTAGAGATTCGCTCCAGTGATGCCAACATGGCTGAGAGCGCCGGAGCAGGTTCCCTGGCAGAAGGGAGACGTGCAGAAAAGCACTTCAGAAATGTCCATGATGTCCCCTTGAATCTTTGCTGAATACTGAGAAAGGAATGTGTGAAAAGAAGCAATGTAAGGTGGGTCAAAGAAAATACAGAAAATTGAAAACTAAATGAGGTTCAAAGATGATGTGCTTAAGTGCATAGTCATACTTTAACAAGCCACAGTGGAGAACACCTGTTTATGCAAGGCATTTGATAAAGGCCAAGTGAGGTCACACACTGATAGCAAGTCTAAAGTATCCCTAGAGGGCAGCCTACTCCAGAGCAGCCCTATGAGCACTCAGAGGGGTCCCCTGCACCAAGTGCATTCATAGGCAAATTAATCATTAGCAGAGAAAATGACAACTTTCTTTAAAGAAAGACAACAAAAGTCAGACACTCCACAGCATAATGTCACTCTGTCTAGGCTCTACTGAAAAATTATTAGCCACCTAAAGAAGCAGGAAAGTTGGCCCAGGGCCATGATGAAGTCAGCTGAAAGTTACAGGCTGAGGAGTGACAGGGAAGGTGGAGGAGCCCATGTGGCTGTTAAGTAGCTATTATGCATATACTTAACATGGTCAATGATTTGAAGGAAAACCTGAACATTTTGAGGAAATGAATGAAAGACATTTAAAAGTGGAAATTCTAGAGCTGAAAAATAATATCTGAAATAAAATTTATACTGTGGAGATTGATAGAACAGATTAAACACTGTAGAAAAGCATCAGTAATATCAACACAACCAGAAACTATCCAGATTAAACTATTCCGAGACAAAAGACTTACAAAAAAAGCATCATTTAACATGTGGAGCAATAACTATTGTCTAATACATATGCAATTTGGAAGCTTGAAAATGAGGGCAGAAGAAAGAATTAAAAAAATAATGACTTAAATTTTTTTGAATTTGATGACCACAGATCCAAGGATTTCAATATACTTCGAGCAGAATACATTCAAAGAAAATCAAACAAGGGCACACGATAATCAAATTGCTGACAACTACTAATGAAGTAAATATGTTAAAAGCTACTATTAAAAAAATTACATTTAGGGGCTGGGATTGTAGCTCAGCGGTAGAGCGCTTGCCTCGCATGCGTGAAGCCCTGGGTTCGATCCTCAGCACCACATACAAAGCAATAAAATAAAGACATTGTGTCCATCTACAACTAAAAAAAAAAATATTTAAAAAAAAAAACAAAAAAAAATTACATTTAAAAAGAATGAAGATAAGGATAACTGCAAACATGTCATCAGAAAGTATGAAGGTTGGGAGACAATTGAATGAGGTCACTACAGTGCCAAAAGGAAAATAAAGAAATGAAAAAAAGGTCAATCTAGAATCTAATATCCAGCAAATATGGCCTTAAAAAATTAAGCAAAACAACGAACTTTTCAGCTGAAATCTAAGAATTTGTTAGGCTAGTCTGCCCTATAAGAAATATTAAAGAAGGGAAGTCTTTAGGTGGAGGCAAAATAAACTATTTAAAGAAGAATTAAATACTTCAGTAGAATTAATAAAAATACATTGTGAGGTTTGTAGTGTACGTATATGTAAAACGTATGACAGTAAGAGTATAAAAGGGTGCAAGGAACGGAATGCACGGGTTTAGTATCTTACATCGCGTGTGCAGTGAGTCAGCATTACCTGAACTTGGATGTGGTAAGTATGCATGCCGCAGCCCTAAAGCAACTGCCAAAAGCATTCAGTGAAGAAGTCGAGGGGCCCTGCTGAGGTGTCGGCTTGGCTGTGCTGCAGCTCTGATTATTCAGTCAGACTGCCCCAGGTATGCTGCGAATAAGAAATGTGATCAACATTCACAATCAGTGAGTAGGGGGAGGAGGCCCTCCTGGGTACGCTGGGTGGGCGTGTTCCAGTCAGAAGGAAGCCTGTAAAGCAGGGCAAAGATTTCCTGCTAGTGGAGTGAAGACTAGCTAATTGGCTGGTGGGTTAAATGCAGTTTTGAAATATCACTCAACTCAAAGGCAGGCAGAGCAAGGAGGTCAAAGCAAGCCTTCTGGCAAAGGGACAAATACAAAGAAAGAGCAGATGGTGACTTTCAGCTCCACTTCATCGACAGCAAGTGGAAGTGATCTAAATGCTTTAATTAAAGAGCAGAGATTATCAGCCTAGATAAAAAAGAAACCAGAAAGCCAAGAATCAACCTGATAATATCTGCAAAAAACAAACTTTAAAGACCAGGATGAGTCAGAAGTAAAATCTAAAAAACGTGTGACATATGGAGATAGTAGTTTCTGGGTGGTGGCATGGCCCATCAGCATAGAGCAAGAGAGGGACACAGAGGCAGCAGCAGAGAACAGGGGTCAGTTCCCAAGAGGACGGTCCAGGCCTGAGTGCTCACTCTTGACCACACAGCACACATGAGCCCAGACTCACAAGGTTTGAGGGGAAAACAGACAAGTTCTCAGGGCTATTTGGAGATTTTAACATTCTTCTCTCACTAGGACAAGGAGACAGGAAGTCAATAAGAGCACAGACGACTTGAACAACACTATTAACCCGCCCAGCCTCGTTAGCTGTGCAGGGTGTCCCTCTCACAGTGGCAGAATGTGCGTGCGCTCTCCTTAACACCAGGGGACATCCACCTAGAGGGACGGCGTGGCAGGCCGCGGCACACAACTCCAGTAGATGTGAACCGTCAAGACACACAGAGTGGGGTCCTGGCCCCAGTGGACATCTGTTAGAAATGCTCAGAAATGCTCAGTAAGATGGCAAAACAAACCCAGAACACACTTCATGAAAGAGCGTGTGCAGAGACACAGCTAGTAAAATGCTGCAGATGAGTGTGACCGAGATCTCAGGTGTTGGTGAGGGCACAGAGTGACGGTCACCCAGTGTTGCTGTGTGTGACATGAGAGGGCTCCATCGCCATCGAGGACAGTTTAGCAGTTCCTCCTCCGCCTCGCACAGGCTCACCAGACAACCAGTCATTCCATGAAGAGATATCTATCCAAAAGCAACGAACACATGTCCTCACAGTGGCATTTACATGGACGCTCCTCGAACCTTAGCTGAGGTATTCAAGAGATCAACAAGCGGAAGGTGGTGAGACCGACAGTGGAATCCCACTCAGCGCCCAATGCAGGGACAGCATGGGCTCATCTCGAGGTCTCCCTGTCGTAAAGCACGAGCCACAAAAGAGTGCATGCAAAGTTCTAGAAGAGGCCACGTGGTGTAGATCGAGCCACCGTCTCCTTGGCCGGGAGGAGAGGGCGTCTGTCAAGAACGGGCTCAAGGGAAACTTTCAGACTGGCAGAAATTGTGGATCGCTTTATTGTGGTAGTGGGCACACAAAAAGTAAGATAAAAATTGCTATTTTTTTCTAGCATCCGGGCACACTGCGGAAGACCTCTACAGACAAGCGGCAAAACATCTCCTAGGCAGCGAAGGAGCCTCTGTGCCGGCCGAGAGTCCTGTGCCTGGGTTCAGAGACTCAGCTGCTGTCGTTTCTTCCCCAGCTGACGTGCCCAGAGCTGCGCTGGGGGTGCTGCAGGCGTTTTCATAGAAGCTGACGAACTTATTCCAAAATTAATTGGAAATTGCACAGGGCTTCTAACCGCGGAGCAACTTTGGGAGTGAAGCACAAAGAGGGAGGAGGAGCTGCAGCTTCTCTGAGACCCGCAGGTCAAGCAGGCAGAGGGTGCGGTACTGGTGTGACGCCAGACGCCCAGGTAAAGGCACTGGAAGGGCCGGAAGACGACAGCATCAGCAGCACGGGCGGACTCTGACCAGAAGCAGCGGCCGTGAATTCAGCAGACGGAGGAGAGCCTTTTAAAGGAACGTGCGGCCGCCCGCAGACGACCACGTGCAAAGGTGAGCTCTGGGCCACACGCCTCACGGAAACGAAGAGTGGACTCAAGTGAGGCCACAGGCCTTTGTGACCTTGAGTTATGGGGGGTTTCCTAATCACACACGGAAGACTGTCTGCAGAAGTAAACGTTGAGGTTCGACTTTATAAAAATTAAAACGTGTGTTCTTGGAGAAATCAGGGTAATGGAAAGACAAGCCGCTGGCTGGGGGAAGCCCTTGCTGACCTCAGAATGACCGAGGCCCTGCACCCAGAACGTGCACGCAGCCCTTCAGCTCTGCCAGCACAGGAGGACCCGTTTTGCATGGATGCCGATCTGAACAGACGCTCCACACTGGGGACACCGGGGTGCAGACTCTAACCACAGCATCCAGTGGTGGAGGCAGGTGACCACCGAGTGCGGTGGGTGGGGGCCAGAACTGCAAACTCATCTGCCACAGAGAACACAGCACTGGTCCCCTGGGGGGCGGTTTTGCCATTGGTAAGCTCTGTGTTTTTTTAAGTCTACACCCCTGAATATCACCTTTGAGGCTGTGAAGGATAAAAGCATTTGTGGCAGGATTATTACATTTTAAACAGAATCAGAAGGGCTCAGATGGGACAATCAGAGGTGACGCTGCGGGTCCCCGCAGGGCGAGCTGGCGGGCAGTGCCCAAGCGCAGGGCATTCTCCCTCTGGGTTCTGCACACCTGTACCTGTGGCTCAGCAGTCGCCTGCAGACCTCACCTGCCCCTCCAAGTCCTTAGCACGAGCCACACCCACCGGGTGGCAGGCTGCGTGGCCATGGGCCATGGTGTTCCCAGCGCATTTTAAAGACAGAGGCCCATCCTGCCCTTGAAGGAGACGTGTCAATGACCTTGCCTCAGGAGGGACCGGGGAAAGATAGCCAGGGTCCACCTGCCCCGTGTCTGGCGTGCCCAGGGCACCAGGCCACCAGCGAGGAACGATGGCCTTCACCGTCATGCTCCACCCTGCCGCTCTCGCCCCACTTCTGTGCTGTTGCTGAATTTCCATGTGACTATCGTCTGATTTTGACTAGCCACGTGGACTTTCCTTGAGGGTTTGATAAGGCGTGTTTCCCTTTGTATGTTCCATACAACATGCAATAACCTCTCACCTAACGAAGGAAAAAGGCCACCGACAGCTGGAGACAGTTTGGCTATCGACCTAAGTGCTGGGCCAGTCTGGGGTGGAAAACTGAAGCAGTTGAGTTTACTGACTGATGAGCATCTGTGGATCCCCAAGATATCACACCAGCAGGAACAGATGCTGGCACAGACCCTGTGACACGAAAGCTGTTCTGTGACTCTACTGTCACGAATTCTTCCTTGACTGAATCTATCTGCTTCCCTTTTAATTGTGATAAAAATGTAACATGCAATTTACCTGATCCCTGTGAAGCTCGGTTCAGCTGTATATTCACATTGGTGTGCAAACAATTTCTAAAACAGTTGAATACATGCTTATAATCTAATTCAGCCTCTCTATTTCTATGAAATTACTCAGGAGAAATGAAAACATATGCTCTTACAAAGACTGGGACACAAATGTCCATCGCAGCTTTATTTGTGTTTATTAATAAAAGAAATGACTCAAATGTCCAAGGACAAGTCAATGACCAAACATCAACACACCTACTCAATGGAATTCAACTAGTGGCATGAAGGAGAAAGAAAATAATTCCATTCAAAAGGCCTGAAAATAAAATACCTAAGAATAACCATAACCAAGGGAAGGAAGACCCTACAATTAAGATCAAAGAACACTGCCGAAAGAAATGAAAGACTCTAGAAGATGGAAAGATCTGGCGTGTTCACGGATAGGCAGAATCAATATTGTTACAGCGACCATGCTGCAGTTACCTGCAGACTCAATGCCGTCCCCATTAAAATATCGATGACATTCTTCACAGAACTAGGAAAAAACAAATCCTAAACATTCACGCAGAAGCGGAAGAGGACAAGAGCCCAGGCAATTCTGAGCAAAGAAGCAAGGTTGCCGGCGTCCCAGCAGCTGGCTCAGAGCACAGGGACGAAGCTGGCGGTACTGGTGGGCAACGACCGGAGACCAGGGAGCAGAGCAGAGGCAGCTGCCACACGGCTCAGCCATCTGGTCCTCGACAAAGGCACCACATGCCCATGTTGGGGACAAGGCAGCCCCTTAACAGACGACGCTGGGAAAATCGGATGTCCCTATGCAGAAGAAGGACACCAGATCCCCATCTCTCAGCGGAGCAAAATTCAACTCCAGGTGGGTCAAAGACCTAAGGCGAGACCTGAAACTTTGCAACTGTTAGAAGAAAAAACAAATGGGGGAAACTTCAACATAGGATCAGGCTACGGCTCCATGGCTAGAACCCTGACAGCTCAGGAAACACGAGCAACGTTGTCAGACAGGACAGCGGCCCTTTGAAATGCTTCTGAGCTGTGGAAGAACCAACAGCGTGAAGAAAGGCCCACAGGAGGGGAGAAAGCCCCTTGGAGAACACAGACGGAGAGAAAAAAGAAAAAGAAACCTACAGAGCCACCGCACTAGGACGAATCTCCAAATAATTGTGCTCAGTGAAAAAGTCAAAGGATAATACACAATTATAATCCTGCTTTATAAAATTATAGAGAATAGAAATGAATCTCTAGGGAGAGAGAACTGATCAGTGACTGCAGGGAGGGGAGGTGGGCAGGAGCAAGAGGAGCTTGTGCAAAGAAACTCTGAAAATTAAATTTAAAATCTAAATTCAGAGAGCAAATCTTTGAGTTGATGGAAGTAGTTCTTAGATAGATGTGGAGGTTTTTATAGGTTTATGCATCGGTGGAAATCTATCAGACGTTACACTTTAAATGTAAAGTCCAGATCTTGATTATACTTGGGCAACGGGCTTGGAGAGCACAGTGTAGGGAGAGCTCTCCTGAGTGCTGACAGCAGAGGGGCAGGGCAGCACTGCCAGGTGTCCAGGCTGCAGGAGCGGACGGGCGCGAGCGAGTGTGGCCTGGACGACCTTGTCCCCCATGATCACAACCTCTGACTGGTGAAACACGTTCACGACAGCTGTAGCGATGTTTGTAGAAGTAAAATGTACGCCAAGGGCAGGGCCCCCTGCAGGTGGTTGCAGTGAGGTGGTCGGGTGGGTTAACCACGGCGCGGTGCCCTCCAGAGCAGCCACCAAGATCACCCCACATGTGATTCGTCAGCCATTGCCAAGCTGATGAAAGTGCAGCAGAGACGTGCACACCGGGTCCTCAGAGGGCGATTGGTAGGGACCCATCCTAGACTGTTCTCTCCTGGTGCATAGGCGCAGGAGCTAATCTTGCTTCAGGAGATGGACTCCCGGAATGGACGTGTCGTTTGGATCTCCAGGACCCTGAGTGACCTCCGTCACGGCTCTCAGGTGACAACAGTGCAACCCCAGGCTCAGAACCCTGAAGAGGAGTTAGTCCCAGGAGGAAGATGGACTGGGGTTCATCCCAAGGCGAAGCCAAAGTGTCTGCAGCGCCGACGCCCCAGGCTCTGCAGCACCGTGGCCACCTTGGAGGTGAACTTCTGCACTGCTCAGTGTGTGTCCTAGTGACCAAAACACCCTAGAAGAATAACATCGAGGAGGAAAGCTGATTTTGGTTCATGGTTTCAGAGGTTCAGTCCATGGTCGACTGACCTCATAGCTCTGGGCCTGAGATGATGCAGAAGGTCATGGCGGAAGGTGTGGCTGAGGAAAGCAGCTCAGGTCATGGCACCAAGAAGCAGAGAGAACTCTGCTCACCTGGGACAAAATATAAACCCCAAAGGCACGTCCCCAGGGACCACCTCCTCCAGGCACACCTACCTGCCTGCAGTGACCAGTCAATCCACTCAAGTGGATTAATCCACTGATCAGGTGAAGGCTCTCATAACACAATCATCCCCCTAGACCTTTGGCGTTGCCTCACGCATGAGCTCTGGGGGATGCTTCGCACCTAAGACACACAGGGGGTGTGATCCCAGCCTCCTCCTCCCCTGCTGCACCTGGGCCCTGCTGTGGTTTAGCCTGGCGTATTCCCCTCTGTGCGCTTGGTCACACTGCGGTGTGGCACCTGTGCTGTGGTGTGGGCACACAAATCTCCTTCCTCCCCACGACCGTCCAAGATGCTGAGCTCTCCAGGGAGCATCCATGGCTAAGGGTCGCCCCCTGGAGCTGGGCCAGAAGGAGGCTGGTGCCCACTGATGGGGAGACAGAGAGCCTACCACAGCATGGCTCCACCTTGGCCTCCTTCCCATCATGACAGCCAGTAAAATGCGGCCCAGTCCCCAGATGGTGCTGGGGACCTCAGGCCAGACCTGCCCCAGGGCTTTGGGCAGCCTGGGGTGCAGTTCCCTGGAGGCTGAGGCTCGAGTAGACGGGTAGGGCCACACTCACTGTGCCTGGGCAGCTGGGCTCCAGAGGACACCCTGTGCTTGGCTCACGCAGCTCCTCGCTGGGGTTGGTGCCCTGACGCAGACTCTGGGGCCCCTACTGGTGCCTCCGTAACCACAAGGCACGAGGCCCGTTCCACCCATGGGAAGGCATTCCCCCCAGAGCTTAGAAAGTAGAGGTGTGGCTCTTGCCTGGCCATATGGTCATTGACAGCCAGATACAGGCCATCGGTCTTCCTAATGGTGCTGGACACTGAACCCAGGCAGAAGCTTTCTGTCAATGTCACAGAAGGTGATGAACATGAGGAATTTACATAAGAGCAAACTGGAGCACATGGGAACTATGATGCTAAAAACCCACTCCCAACACTCACACGCTCAGGGACTCCATTTCAGGATTGGGAGCATTGACCTGTGAGGTTGCTGTAGTGCCCAACTTTCAACTGACATTGTCACTCGATTAATTAAACACGACCAACTGGAGCTGTAAATGACACATCTCAACTCACAGAGGAGGAGGCTGGCTCAGAGGAGCTTGGATCCTGCTAACGGAGAGGCCGAGTCCTCCTGCCCCAAGCAGCCCGCCCTCCTCCAGGGGCGCTGTGCGGCCGTCCTCCTGGTACCAGTCACCCTCTGCTGGGGCCTCTCCGACCCCCCACGACTCTCGCCACCGCTAAGTTAGTCAGGATTGCTGAGCGTGCTGGACCAGGAACTGGATCTGCTTTGGAATCTGGAAAGGCAGTGGAGCCAGGAAAGCTCTGGTGTCTGAACAGTGAGCACACGCTGCTGCCCCAGAAGCGGTCCCACTGTGTGTGCACCCATGCTTCTCTAAGGGGGCACAGGTGGGACCGGTTCCTGCAGGAGGCCTCAGGCACGGGAGGCCCGAGGGCTCGGAGCTTGTCACCCCAGGTCAGACACGGCAAATCTTTAACAACAGGCCGAGATCCAGCCTTGCTGAGTGAGGGGCAAGGATGAGCTCCAGTGGATTCTCTTTGAAATCTAAACCTGCCGGTTAGCCAGAGGGGCTTCCACTGAGCAAACCTGAGTTCTCATCTGGGTCCTCCCTGGACCCCAGGAACTGGGACGCCTTGTATGGCTTCCTGGGAGGCGGGCCACACGGGTCAGCCCCGGCTGAGACCAGGGAGCCGCCTCCCTCAGGATGAGCATTTCCCAGCTCGGTGCAGGTGGGAATTAATAACACGCCTGCCGTGTGGGGCCAATGGGTCTCTGGAGTAAAAGCAATCATCCCTGCAGAAGCCACCGTGGGAAGTCCTCCTGTGTTGTGCTGTGTGCTGCCGCGAGGCAGGCCGGGCTGCCGCCTGCGTTCAGGGGCTGACATCTCTGTTCTTTTGTTGGACAAGTCTGTGCACTGGCTTGTGAAAAATCAATACCGTTTCCCTGGTGCTCCCCACAGGTGCGCTGATGGATCATGGCCCCCTGAGCCCACCTCTGATTGTGTATCTCTGCGCTGGGCTTCAGGGTCGAGCGGTTGATACCATCTCTGGTGGACAACGCCGACGAGCCTCCGTGACCTTATCCCCTGGCCATCACATCCTGGTGACTGAGTGCCGGCAGTGGCTATAAAGCTAGTCGGTATCTCCCAGATCTCAGGGCCGATTTATGAGAGTGGTGCTTCTGACGACGCCACAGGAAGGGGAAGCGTCTCTGGCGTGTTTGCTGCCGAAGCGACTCCAGTGGAGAAGGCGCCCCTACATCCACTCACCTCTCAGTCACCATTCGCTGGCCCGGGGCTGTGTGGTGCTGGTGGCGCTGGAGCCAGGAGGCCGTGGTAACAATCAGGAGAGCAGCAGGCCCATCTGGCAGGACTGTCCTGGGTGGGTCCCCTGCTCCCGGTAATCCCTGTCTGCTGCGTCTATTTCCCTCTGCAGGTGGAAACGGAGCTGGGCTTTGGGGAATGGGCAGTGCTGGAGGGAGCCCAGCTGGGTGTGCTGGCCCAGGAGGACGGTGCTTGGCCCTTTCATCCCTCCAGGAAGCGCGGCATCCGCTCCCATCTCCCAGAGGACAAGGAGTGGCGGCTTCCACAGGCAGGGCCTAGAAGGAGGAGCTGGGCCACCAGTGCACAGGGTGGCGTCTTCCCTGGAGAGGCTGAGGCCTGCTGAGTGACAGGCTGCTGGGCACAGCCCCTCTGCCCCTCGGTCTCCCTCCCTGCACCCTGCTCTTGGCTGCCTGCTCTCTGCGGATGACCTCGCTTGTCTTCAAGTTTCAGCCGTGGCCTGGCACTGACTCTCACAGGCAGGGTGAAGACATCTGCTATGTGCAGCTGGACAGAGAGGCTGAGGCTCCTCAGTAGGAAATACCTGCCGTCTAGGTTCACAGAGGGGATCTGAGGGCAGGAACCTGAGACCCTTTGCCTGCAGCGCTGACTCTCTGGTCCCCGTCCACCACAGCAACAGCTTAGAGGTTTTCTCTTAGTCTTGGCTCTGGGCCTAGCTGGGTAAGGCTGGCACTGCTCAGCACGAAGCCCCACAGGACCAGAATTCCAAGGCCCCGTGAGCAGGTTCCCTTGGACATGTGTCTCTCCCAGAAATTTTCACAAGGGATCCTATTCTAAAACCGAGACCTTCAATATCCACCAGGAAAAGCATTTGCTTACTCAGAAAAAAGAGAAAAAGAAAAAAGTGAAAGAAATCAGCCCTCCTTCTGCTGCCTCTGCCTTGGGGTGAAGCCACGCCCAGTGTCCACTGCTGTGGCCACTCACAGCCTCTGGTGCATCTGGAACTCCTTCTGAAATCATTGCGTCTTGAATCATCTAGGCGGGCCTCACCCCAGGTCAGCAGGGACTGAGTGGGCACGGGCTCAGCTCAGTGGGGAGGTGGACATGTCCTCCCCTGATGCTCAGCTCAGTGTGGCAGGTGGAACCGCATATGGCCGGGCCAAATCTCCTCCTCAGAAGCCCTACCTCCCAGCACACCAGGCTGGATGTCCCAGGCAGGCTGGAGCTCCTTCTCTGGCCCCATGTCCAGGTATGACCCCCAGACGGCAGCACAGGTCTAGCGTGGGCTTCTTGTCCTGCCTGCAGTGCCCAGCCATGGCAGACGGTGTCCATGCCCGACCTCCACCACGGGAATATTAGACCCAGGCCACCGGAACAAAGAGGCCACCCAAGCTGCCGAGCAGCGGTGCAGGGAGCAGAGGCCTTGGCGACGGCTCTTGCTTCCTTGGCCTTGGTGAGCACAGGAGATCTCTGGGTTTGAGCTGGAAAACGGAAGAGAGAAGGGTATTTTAAAGAGCAACATGCAGCTGCTGCCCTGGGACGCAGCTCCTTTAGGGTTTGCACAACCTCCCGAGACCCAGCTGGTGCCAGAGGCAAGGGGCCTCTGTGCGCGTGTGCGGGCTGACGACGGTGCCCCGAGCGTGGCGTTCTATCTGTTGAGTTTGCACGGGAGGGGCCCGGCATGCATGCTGCGTGTACATGTGCCCCTTTTCCTTTACTTAGGGCTAAGCTTGTGGCCAAAAAATCAAGGTGCATAATCGGGTCACGCGCAGCCATTCAAAGCCGTTGACTTCACGAGCACTTGGTGTTGGGCAGGGCTCCTGCTTTGCGCTAACTTCACCCTATTCTCCCGTACTTGGCTCCCTTCGTGGGGACTTCAGTGCATTTCAAGCGACATTCTTTAGTTGGTGGAGGGGTGAGGACCGAAAGCGCCCAGACAGATTTTAAATTCCAGTAAGAATTCACACCTCGTAGCTGACGGGGAGGTTCGGCGGTTCCTCGGTTCCTCGGAGAGTCGAATGCAGAGCTACCGTGTGACAGTGACTCTCCCAGGTGCACTTCTGGAAGCTGCAGCCTAGAGAGGCAGCTTTTCGCCAGAGGCCCGGCACCTTTGCCAGGGTAGGACCCCAGTGGTCCTGGGGTGCCGCAGGGAGCTGGTGTCGCATTTCCAGGACGCTTCTGGGAGGGAGGAGCAGGGCAGGAAGCACGGCTGCCCCAGTGCAGCCGCTGGGGTGTGTACTGGGGTGACCTAGCTCTCTGAGCATCAAAGCTGGGGAAGGACCGTTAGGAGGAGTCTGAAGCAGTGGCTGGTGACAGGCCTGCTGTCCTCGTCCCTGCGGGGCAGCGGTGTTGTACCTTCTCTTGATGATCAGGACCAACCCTGCTCGGTGACTCCCACGGCACAGCAGACCAATGAGTGGGTGTGGGTGGCAGAGCAAAGGCTCCTGGGACCCTCGTGGTGCCCCTGTGGTACCCCCCGGTGGGCACATTCCCTCTGGGCGTGAGGCGCGAGGCACTCGAAGTCCACAGATCCCATCCCCAGGATGGGAAGTGAAACCCCGTGCAGCCACCTGGAGGGCTTCGGGCAGGACCACCTGTCCATTCTCGGTCTCCCCCACCCACGATGGCAGAGGACAGGAAGTGGAGCCACTCCATGGCCACTAACTTCGAGTGTCTACTTCATTCAGAGGCTGTGCACAGCCCTCCTGGGCCTTGGCCGCTGGTGGTCCTCTCCTGTGCTTTGACTGACCATCTAAAACGTCATGGGTGGCGTTTTTGGGAGCATGGCCGGGATCCAACCTGTGCATCCCAGGGCTCAGTGCCCTCTGTCGCTTCCCTTGCCTGAGGCAGATCTGGTGCTCCGGGTGCCCCTGCTGCCCTCTGCCTGGGGTGAGCGTTTCACAGCAGCTTCTTTGCATTGCCCTCCAGCCACCTCTACTGTGCTGCTGGGGCTCGGGCTGGCCCTGGATGGTGGCTCTGGGTTCTGTGTCCTCAGGCCCCCTCTTCCCTTAGTCAGGAGAGGTGATGGACACCCACACTCTCAGAGTTGTCCCCCTGAACTGGTGTCCTTCAGGACTGATGGCCATGGGCACCATGCCCTGCCGAGCACCCTGGCTGTGACTCCATGAGCCCTGTCAGCTTTCAGAGGACGTTTCACAGAAGCAGTGTGCTCCATAGGACATGGGAAGTCCCTGCCAGCCACCCTCCTCTCCATTGCCTGTGAACCTTGTGCTTCTGCATAGAGCGGGTTCTGTAAAGGCCATCACCAGAGGACTCTAGAGCATTGTTTCCCCTGAAAGGCCCACGTCATCCTTGGGGTCTTGACGCTGCTTTTCCTTCTGCACTGAATTTTAATAATCATGTTTGGGCTCCCCTCCTCCAAAGAAAAGGCCAAAGAGGGCCTGGTCTCGTCCAGGGACTTCATACCTGCTGTGTCCTCTGGAGCTCTGTGGGCAGGGGAGTGACCTCACCCAGACAGTGTCCTCTTCTTGTGGCTGTCCCCAGGACCTCTCCAGAGAAGATGCTCTTCTGCACATTTGTAGGTGGCACACACTTTGCCCAGCTGGCAGGGGTCAGTCGGCAGCCTTGGCTGCGGGTCAGCACGGTGCCCCAGGCCCCATGCAGCACCTCTCCTCCGGGCTGTCAGGTGCTATTGGAAGACCTCACGTACCCTGTCCCCCCTGGGGCACCTGCTCAACACACTGGACCCCTTAGGCTGAGCCACGTGTCCACGATGTAGCTCCTGCAGGCTGTGGGGCTCATGATCGCTGGTGTACGTGTGATCAAGTGGGGTCAAGAAGGGACCTCACCCCTCACCTCCAAGTAGAAGCAAAACTGCCAATAGTTTCAGAAGCGAATCCCGTGGTTGGAAATGTCTGGCGGTACTAAGGAACAGCTGTTGGAGATCTCTAGGAGCCAAGCGTGCATGTGGTCACATACACAGGGACGGGCATGTATGCTCTCGCGCCGTCACTCTGGGGATGGTGGATAGCACCACTGGGCCCATTTTACAGATGAGAAACTGATGCCCAAATGCTGAACTAACTCACCTTGCCAGAATCTGGGCCCTGGCTGTCTGAACTCCAAAGCCAATCTCCCCTCTGAGGAAGGTGCATTTGACTCAGCTGGAAAGAGAACACAGGAGGCCCTTGAGCGGGACCTGCACACGGGTCTGGGCCCTGCACCAGGCAGCGCCATCTGCCTGCCTGTGTGGAGGTGCAACAGGGACTGACCTGCAGAGTGTGGGCTTGTCCTGCGGGCCTGCTCCTTTCTCACACACGGAAAGCTTCTTCCCCCCTAGCTCGCCCCTAAAACACTTGAGCTTGACACTATTTTTTTATTTTAATGATATATTTTATTGATCCCAATGTGTAGAAAATACCATTTTGACATATAAATGTCACGTTTTGCTTTTGTAATCTGGTGTGCATCTTACACCTCCCAACTGGGCCCACAGCCAGTCTGCCCATGCTCCTGTGCTGGACCGCAGAACTCTGAGCAGCAGCAGCCCCGGAATTAGGCCTGCAATGTTCCCTGCTCTGGTGCGGGCAAGCCTGGTCACCAGACCCTCAACCCCAAAGGCTTCAGAGACCCAGATCTCTGTTGGCACAAGCAATACTGTTCCTACACATCTTGAAACTCATTTACTCAGCAAATACCAAACTCCCACATTCCTCAGAGCCCACTAGCAGTTTTAGAGGGTCAGCTCTAATAAAGTGCATATCTTAGGTGCACAGCACCATAGCTTGGTGTGCAGACTCGTATTGCAGCAAAGCTTGTCAATACGCCTGGGGCTCAGCAGCCTCGTGTGTGCGGGAGCCTCCTGAAATCTGCTGAGAGCCCTAAACACTGTGTGGTGGACCTCTGGACCTCCATGCCCAGCTCAGCTGCCGTGCTTCATCCTGTCCCAGCAGATCAAGATAAACAGAAGCCGCTGGCTTTGGGAGAATGTGCCCAGGACTGTACAGAGTTTCTGCAAAAGGAGCGAGTGTGACTGCCAGGGTGCAAGGCGGTGATTCTTACCCACTAGCCAAGATGTTCTGGGAGGGGAGGGGAGCCCAGTGTCCATGTGCAAAGACAGAGCCCGTGAAGCTAGAGGCCAGCACAGGAGGCCGAATCAGGGAGGAGGCTGCCATTCGGGACACCGCCCTGACCTCTCACAGTTGCCAACACAGGTCCCTGGCAGGTCCCTTGCTTTGAAACTTAGTGTCAGTGAACATGCGGGGTTCCATTTCCCAGGTGGGTGTTAATGAGCCCTTAAACTTGTTCTTCATAATAGCCGAGCAAGCTGATATGAAGTCCATTTTACAGATAAGAACACTGAAGCAGAGAGGGCTCTGCCTCCCCCATGCTGCCAGCTGGCCAGGCTGCCCGTGGACTACCTGGCTCCAATCTCCTTCTGTCTGCAGGATTTGGCTCCTGCATGCAGCACACCTGTTGGCCACCTCCCTAAGACCACTGGGAGGACCTTCCTGCCAGGCCCCGGATCTCGGTGCACTTCTGTGCCCTAATAATGCCACATTTCTTGCCCATAGTCGGCACATAGAGCTTGCCGAGCAGATACATCAACAAATGGATGCTTGAGAGGTAGACGCATGCAAGTGTTTGAAACTCAGCTCCCTCTGGGTTGCGGGGCATAAAATTGGGCCTTTACAACTGCACTAGAACGTTACCATGCTGTGGTAATCTCTTTGCCATATTTGAGTCATCAGTTTGGGGTCAAAATGTAATTTTTTAAAAAATATTTTTTTAGTTGGCAGTGGACCTTTATTTCATTTATTTGTATGCAGTTCCAAGAATCGAACCCAGTGCCTCACACATGCGAGGCAAGCGCTCTACTACTGAGCCCCAGCCCAGCCCAAGGTGTAATTTTTGAAAAGCTAGCTGATAATTCTGGGTTTCATATTAGGCGTCTCCACAGCGTGAGAGGCGATGGGCATGCATTCTAGATCCCAACAACTCCACTGCAATATGTCAGTTTCAGGCAGAAATCCGATCTGAGCTGGCAACGCCCCTGTCTCCAAGAGTCCATAATTCGCCATTTAGGACTTTGGGCCATTAACACTGAACAGCTTGAGAGCGCGTTCTCCACTGATCAGATAAACAAGTCATCAGACATTTTATTACAGAACGATGGGCCAGCCAGCCGCCTTTCACCAGAGGGGACTCACACCAGCCGTGAGGAGGCAGGAGACCTCCTTCTTCAGGGAGCGACCGCGAGGGGTGCCGGGCGAGAACCCGATGCCGAAATGGCTTCTCTGGCCCTGTCTATGTGGAGTTCAACCCCGATTCAAGTCGAGCTCTGGCCAAGCGTCACAGAGTCGCGATGGCTCTTTCCTTGTTGATATCATTCTGACTTGTTTTACATCAATGCCCCAATGTTAGCTTTTCCTGGTACTTTCATTGGAATCTGTTATTATATTGGTAACTTACGCATCGTGTCATGATTTTGAATTCTTAATTCATTTCAGGTAAATAGTTGAAGCAATTTAAAATCCATTTCCATGAAGATTTAAGAACCTGTTTAAGTGTAAAGAGTGTGACAGCTTTTGACTAGGGAAGGTGGACAGGTCCAGTGTGTGCCTTTCACAGCAACCACGGACGTGATAGACGAGGCCCAAGTTGAGAGCATCCGTGCAGTGGAATCAGGATTTCAGCGGGAAAATTTAAAAGTCCAGAATTTGCCTTTTCAGCATTTGTCCTGACTAAATATTTAGAGAAATCCCTCCCACGGAATCCCTAAAACAGCTCGCTGCAGTAGCCATGTTGGGAGCAAGGGTGTGATGTCCCCAGTGCTCCACGGAGGAGGGCTTGTGTCCCCCCCGGGTGGGCTGTGAGTGACCTGCCCAGCGCTGCGGGAGCCCTGCCTCTGCAGGTGCACCAGCCCTGTGGCTGGGACCTGCCTCTGTGTGCCATCACTGCCTGATGGCTTAGGGCAGGTACGGAAGTGCCTGCTCAGTAGGACAGGTGAGGCGGCAGGTGGGAGGCTCCTCCATGTTGAGGAATTGTGAGGAGCAGCGCCGTCCCTGGAAGACGGCAGTGGGCAGAGGGTGCGCCCTCTCTGCAGCGGATTGATGGCCTTGACTCCAGCTCTTGTGGAGAGGGTAAGAGGAGCACCACTTCTGTTCACGCCGCCACGCTCACACAGGTCTCTCCCAGAGGAGCATACCTTAAACCAGGACGACGACCTCACACCCCCTCCGTCAAGTTCCACGAAGCTCGTGCTCGAGTATAACATCGCAGAACCAGTCAGGAAACAGGCTGCCCCCAGGGATGCGCGGCAGCAGAGCCACCCACTCCAGCTGCCGCCGTCACCAGACACCACAGAGTAGATGCAGCAAATGCCCAAGAAATAGGAGGAAATTCACGGTGTGGTGAACAGCAGAGGCTACGAGACCGACAGGTGGAGTTGGCACAGAGCCGCACAGGATGTAGAGAAATGAAAGGGGCAGCAACCAGGCACTCAGGGCGGCTTCCATCTGAGCCAGCTCCCGTCTGTAATCCTGGAAGTCTGACTTGGGGACATGGCAGACTGCAGTGCTGGGAAATGGCCCTGAGGAAGCCCGCAGGAGGAGGCGAGTGTCAGAGGGAAGCCGGGCACCCACAGCTGCACTGGATCTACTCTCATGGAACCCCAAGCAGGAAATGGAGCTGCTCTGGCCCAGGCAGTGATGGCGGGGCCCCTCTCTCTTCTCAGGAGAGAACGGCATGTGGCATTGCTACCTGGGTAGCCAGCGTCCCACAGCAGCAGCAGGCTGAGGGCTCAGGTTGCTCAGATCTGGACTAGGAGGACGTCTAGCCGGCCAGGGTGGAGGGCTCCTCCAGCGACCGGGACTGAGCTCTGGCCGTGCCTCGCTGCCTCAACAAAGCTGCAGACCCTCAGGAGAGCAAAGTCCTTCTGAAAGGAGCAAACCAACTCTAGCTTCACTTTGAAGAAGGAAAAGGCAGGGTTCTTTAAAGGAATACAACAGAATCCAGCATGCAGCCCTGCGAAAAGCACAGCTCCAACATCCAGTTTAAAAGCAAATCAGGCCCAAGAGAAGCAGGAGCCTAAGAAACCCAGCCTGGCCGCCTTCTCGTCCGCCTCCAGGCCAGGAGGGAGGACCAGGAGATTTACAGGGCTGAGTAGGTGAATGTCAACCCCATGCAACATCCCAGGGGACATGTCAGAAGAAGGAGTGGAAAGAGGCGTCTCCTGGTGTGGACGAAGGGCTCACCACCAGGCACCACAGGGCAGAGCCTCCTGCAGCAGGGGCCATGGCTCCAGGGACAAACCCCGGGACAGAAGTGCGAGGACAGCTACCCAAACAAGCTCAGAGAAACAGCTTTCTTCATGCCCTTATCCTTCCAATTTCATAGAAACCATAAACTATTTAAGATTTGTAGCTTTGTGCCATGGGCTTTGAATGTTTGTAGCTCAATTACGGATCGCAGCTACAACATAAAGGGTTATGTGGACCTTCAAGATGCCAAGCTTCAACATTTTTCATGCAAGCGAACCTGTGAAAGTTAAGGATGTTTACTGCAGTTGCCAGGGCAGGCACGGGGGGCATGGAATTCAATGAAGTCTGAGGTAGCAGTGTAGCCCACATGGGCCAAACCCACAGATGCAGGTGAGGTCGGTGACAGGCAGACAGGTCACAGACAGAAGACAGTGTGTAGACAGGACGTAGAAGCTGCCATTGTGCTAAGCATAGGGGCAGAATTAAATGTAGAAAAATTAAATTAATCCAAAATAAGGAAAGAAATTAGGAAAAAAATCAAAGAGGAAAAATGTTAATCCTTCAAGATGGCAATGCCAGTCTGCTTGTGTCAGCAATTGTGTTAAGTGGAGATCGTCTAAGGCGCTGTCTGCAAGGCAGGCACGCTGCATGACACAGGGAAGCCAGAGCCCGCACTTGACTGGTGAAGAGCAGGTGCCGGGCCAGGGGACTGCGCCCACAGCCAGGCTCAGCCAGGAGAGTGCAGCCCTCCTCAGTGGCGGGAACCCAGCTGCAGAGTCGCCATGACTTACAGCTGCTGCTGGGCTGCCCTCATGAAGTGCTGCAGGTCCAGCTGAGCCAGACATTGGCCTCCCTCAG